>JAOQMS010055399.1:5691-16596 GCA_027563885.1 Erythroxylum longipes | reverse complement strand
ATTTTGTTTACTTTAGCTAGTTGATGTTAGATAAGAGATTTATTAGTACAACTTAGATTCCCTACTTCAATTTGATCCTAAAATCAAATGACCTACTAAAAAAATCAAGCTATAAGGTGAGAAGAAATGGTTATTCTTTAAAAAGATCACTTTATTGTAGACATAGAGTAGGAGCTAAAAATGTTGCACATAGGAGATTTAAAATTTCTAGTGATTAATGCAATTCACTTACATATTAAACTGAGTAAAGGCAAGGAAATATGAGCTTAAGTAAATACATATGCATTTGCTTCTGACCTTTGGTGACTCACATGGTGAAGATATGATCAATTCATCAAGGAGTTTTATTTGGTGATCTAAACACTTCTACTTAATGACTTTATATAAGGTGAACTGAGGATAAGATGCTTTCTATATTGTATGAGATATCGAACAAAGAAATGAATAATCTCAACATTGGTGGACTCTTTTAAGGAGTGGGATCATATATATATTTTACATTAAGGTTCTTCCTATCACATGAGGTCACTGAGCTAAGGATGAAAATACAAAGCTTCACAAAAAATGAAGGTGAGTTTGGAAATGATACATGGTCTACTTCGGTGCCCTTATCATCATTACTCCTTACAATTAGTGATACAATTTTCTATGAAGGTGTGACGTTGACGTGTCAAACTTTAGTGAATGTTATAACTCAAGGAACAATTTATAAAAATTCAACCAAATATATGAATAAGATTATAGAGAACTTAGTGAGAAATTCTTCGATCAAATTTTTAAGATTAAAATCGAAGGCATTCCTCTATAAGGTGCAAGCATCTTCTGACCTAGCAACACATTTTTATAAACCTTAAACTATGACACAGGTAATATGGAGGCGTGCTACCAATGTGTCATATAAGGGCACTCAAACTACATGTGTATGAATGTTGATCCACCCTATAATTATAATAAGAAAACAAAATATATGCTTGCCTATAGAGGAAAGCAAGGCATAAGAAGCTATCCTATTTATAAAACTTATAATTTAGGGTGGAGAAATCACGTAAACCTTTTTTAAAAGGAGTAGGGAGTAGCAGGAAACAAGATAAAGGGATAGAGGAGATGTTGAAGTGATTCACGTCTTCTATTAAGGGTTAGTTAAAACAAGTAATACAGATACACAAAGTAAGCATGCAGGACTTGAATGAGAAATTGACCAAGGTGGTACAATTAAATAACACATCAATTTGTAACTTGTAGGTTCAAGTAGGATAATTAGCTAAGGTGGTGGGTGAAAGAGGTCAAGGCAAGCTTCTAAGCAATACTGAGGTCAGCCCTAGAGATCAAGTGTTTGTCGTCATATTAGAGAGTAGCAAAACACTTGAATATGAAGTCGCTTAGGATGTGTGATAGTTGTGATCTGTATTATGTTTTAGGGTTTATTTTTTTATGTATTTAGTGTTAATTTGAGTATTGAGTGTGTATTTATCTATTAATTATGTTAGTTTATGTATTTAAGTGTTTTTTATGGGTTAGTATGAGTCTTTGAACTTAAATGTTATGTTTTTGAGGTACCTTGATGTGTTTGTTAGTGTTTCAGGGTAAACGGCGAAGAATGGAGAAGTTTCGAAGAGTTTCGAGCCAAAAACATGACCCACGACCATGATTGTGACAGAAAGAGGTGAGTTGACATGACCTAGGCCATTCTCGTGACAGAGAGCTCTGAACCAGGCCATGATCGTGCACTTTGGGCCACGATCATGATAGAGAGGGTTAGGCGCTGGCCACAATCGTGGCCTGCATCAGGCAGGCACGAAAATAGTTGAAAACTTCAAGTTTCGCGGGACTTTTCAGACCATTTTGACCCTGAATCAACCCTAAGGCTTCCAAGGTATAAATAGAACATTAAATAACAGAGGAGTAGCCTTTTTGCATTAGTCAATTCCAAAACCCTAGAGAGCTTATTGAGAGATTTGAGGAAGGAGATGAAGGAAGAGAGACACGGAGAAGAAGCTTGACGTGAAGTACTTCTCGGAACAGGTGTTTTCCCGTTGTCGCTGCCTCCACCAATCCATTCCAATAGTATTTTCCAATTTTATTTCAATTTTATTGATGTATAGAATTGGGATAGTCGTTGAGAATAGGTGTTGTTAAATGCTGATATTTTCTAAACTCACCTTCGGGATTTTTTTATCTTTGATATTAATAAAGTTTGATTTATTGTGTTTTTATTGAATTATTTGTGATTCAAGTTCTGTGCTTAAAAACTTGGTAATAAACTGAGAGGGTGAACTGAGTGAATATCATCAAATTGGGCTAATGAGAGTTAGGTAGTTTGATAGATTAAGAATTGAATCAAACCAGTAAAATAGTGTAATAAGAGATCGAGCATAGGTTTCTGGTAGGTTATTAGACAAATTCAAAACTAATTTAGGTTTTGGGTTAATTGGAATTTGAGAGATTACAATTCCATAATTTAAATTAGGGATTATAAATTAGAGTTAAAGATTATAACTCGAGAGAGAGTAATCTACCCTAGGACCGTCTAGACTCGGTAATTCAGTGATTCCATAATCAATTAGATTTTCATTAAAGTTGGATTAAAACCCCCTTTCTCTCAATTGGTAGTTTGTAGGTTGATTCTTGACTGGGTTGTGCAAAATTGCTATCTTGTTTATATTTTATGAATTTAATTCTTAAGATTGATTAATTTTCTGCTTAGTTGTTTATTTCAGTTATTTGTGAAATTGAGTTAAGCCTTAAATTTTAGGATTAAATTACCCTCTTAGTGAGATTGATACCTTAGGTATTACGCGAATGACTTGTGTGCTTACAAAAATATCGAGGATATAAATATTAAAACTTAGCATACGTAAAACGCTTCGATCAATGTGGAAGTGTGGAAATTAGGAAAAGGTGAGGAACATTTCAAAGAAAAAGAAAAAAGGAAAGCAATGGAAGGCCAAAACTGGTGTCACTTACATCTAACATTAGTATTAATCTAAATAATAGTAAAGGAATTAAAACAAAATTGCGTCAACTTCATCTTTAACTAGCACCAATCATGAGCAAAGGCAACAACCCCATCTGAAGCTATAGATTTTGTGATTTTTGATTTCATACTGATGGGTGTGAACTGCATCATATTTTAGGGCTTAGTTTTTATGTATTAAGTGTCAATTTGAATGTTTAAAATGTGTTTAGGTTAGAATTGTGTTAGTTTGTGTGTTTAAGTGTTTTTATGGGTTAGTAAAAGTTTTGAGCTTAAATATTATGTTTTTGAGGTACCTTGATGTGTTTGTTAGTGTTTCAGGGTCAACATCAAAGAACGAAGAAGTTTTGGAGACTTTCGGGCCCAAACCATGACCTAGGCCACGATTGTGACAGAAGCATGAGAGCCAGCCCACGATCGTGGCATATGGGCCATGATCGTGACAGAAGACTATGATATAGCCCACGATTATGGCCATATTGCCACGATTATGACAGAAAGGGTTGGATGCAGGCCACGATCATGGCTTGCATAGGACAGACATGCAAAACAGAGAAAATGTCAAGTTTTGAGGGATTTTTCAGACCTTTTTGATCCCTAAAAAACCTAGGACTGCTTAAGACACAAAACGTATTTAAAGAACAAGAAGAACATAAGAGAGGGAGCTTTTGCATCAGCCTTTAATAGAGAGACCCTAGAGAGTTCATCAAGAGACTAAGAAAGAGAAGAAGGAAGAGAGACGTAAAGAAGAAGCCTACACGAAGTACTTTTCAGAATAGGAGGTTTCCTGCCATTGTTACCTCAGTCATCTATTCCGATTCTATTTTTGGTTTAGTTTCAATTTTATGATTGTATAGAATTTGGAATAGCCATTGACGATAGGATTGCTTGAATGTTAAGGATTGTCTAAACTCACCTTCGGGTTATTTTATCTTTGACATTAATGAAATTTGGTTGTTGCATTTTTATTGGATTTCTTGTGATTTAAATTCTGCACTTGCATAATTCGGTGATAAATTGAGAGGGTGAACAGAGTGAAAAATCATTAAATTGGGCTAAAGAGAGTTAGGCAATTTAATATAACAAGAATTAAATCAAACCGATAAATTTATGTAAAGAGAGATCTTGCATAGGTTTTCGGTAGTTTTTTTGGGAAAACTTCAGATCTAATTTAGGTTTTGGATAGATTGTGAATCGAGAGATTACAATTCCCATAATATAATTAGGCTTTATAAATTATGGTTAATGGTTATAACTCGAGAGAGAGTAATTAACCTCAGGATCGTCTAGAACCGATAATCTAGTAAATTCATAATCAATTAGGTTTTCATTAAAGTCGGATAAAATTCCTCTTTCTCTCAATTGGTAGTTCCTAGGTTGATTCTTGATTGGGTGTTGCATCTATTATTTTGATTATATTTTTGAATTTGATTCTTGGAATTGATTGCGTGATTGAATTAATTTCTTATTTTAGTTGTAATCTTTTTGAATTATTACGAATTGTTTCTAGCCTTAGGTTTTAGGATTAGATTAACCCTCCTTGTGGGATTGACACCTTAGGTACTACGTAAACGACCTGTGCGCTTGCGGAATATCGACGTTAAATTATTAAAACTTATTCATATAAAAAACCTGTGATCACATACCCTTAGAGGTTGAAGGATGATGCTAATAAATATGGATTTAATAGATTTTTGGGGTAATTCAAGAACTTAAACATCAATATACCTTTTATTTAAGCATTAACTTAGATGTCTACATATGCTAAGTTTTTGAATGAGAGCATATCCAACAGATAGAAATTAGAGGAGTATGTCATGATGTCTTCTTTTTTGAAATATAAAGAAATTTCATTGACAATAGTAAAAATATGTACAACTTCAAAAGAAGGATTCCCTACTAGAATCCATTGTTACCTACTACAATGGCTATAGCTCAAATTGGTTAAATTACATTAACAAAAAATGGTTTACAGCCTCCAACGTGACTGTATACGAGGTGAGAGTTTAGTCGTAACTTCTTTGGCAATAACCATAGCTCTAATCTTATTAAAGATGTTAGCCGCTAATTGATATGGGAAAGTTTTCTCCTTTTTATAGATTTGTTAATTCCTTTCCATCCATATACTATATACTGAATAATTAAAAGCAATGCTAAAGAGGATTCCATTAGCTTTCCGGACAGTGGATACTTGAGTTACCTAAGTGAGTGTATCATCCCAAACATACAAACTGTGGGGAATTTCGAGTATATGAAGCAACTAACTCTAGATATTGGAGAAAAAGCAAGTAAAAAATAAATGATTCCTAACTTCAGGTACCGTTCGACATAACTCACAAATATAAAGCTCCCAAGCCAACGATCTTTTGTGCTTAAGCAATTTTTGATAGCCAACCCTACAAACATTGAAGCTTTGTGGCTGATGCTTCACTTCCATAGTAATTTATACAAAGAGATTAGCAGAGCTACCACTTATGTCATGATGTCTTTGACTAAGGATTGTGACACTATGTTGCATAACAAGTTACCAGTGAAGTTAAAATATATGGATAGTTTTATTATTGCTTATAAATTTGGTGGTTTAGAATCTAATAAATGTTTATATGACTTAGGTACCTCTAATGCCTTTATTTATTTTTAAGAAGTTAGAGATAGGAGACGTCAAGACAATGAACGTGTCACTCTAGTTAGTGAATTGTTCCATTAAGTACCCTATTAGGGTTATGGAAACCTACTTATGAAAGTATGGAAATTGATCTTTCCAGTTGACTTCTTGTTAATGGACATGAAGTATAATGTTGAGGTTCTTGTCATCTTAGGGAGACCTTTCATGGCTATCAGTAAGGTTATTATTAGATGTTACAAATGGGGAACTAACACTTATAGTAGGAAAAGAGATAATAAAGTTCTATATCTTTGGGACGATAAGAGACCTTTTGTGCTGAATGGAGATTGTTTTAAGGTTAATGTACTTTGACCTGAGTATGTATGAAATTCTTAAGGATAGTGGTGATAATTTTTTGAAAACTTATAAATCTTTAGGATTTAATGATAAATAAGAGGAGCTTATTATAAGTAATATTGTTATTAGGTTTAAAAGTGGCCTTAGGCCTACTTCTTGTACCAAAGAAACACATGACTGAGAGCTAGAGTCTTTGCCTCCTCATTTGCATTTTGCACATTCGGGAGATACTTATATAAATCCTACTAACTCTTTTTCTTCATTCTGCTATATGAAAGAAGGGAACCAAGATCATCCCAATGGTAATCTAGGTTGATTTAAGAGCTAAATATAACATTCAGTTAAAAGACATCTAAATAAGCATTTGTTGGGAGGCAACTTATTCATTCAAACTTTCCTTCTTATTTTAGTTATAATTTTTTTAGAATAAATAAAATGTATTAACAATATGAAATTAGTGTAAAATAAGTTTGTTCAAAACAAAATACGTTCAAAATTGGCTAGCATTGGAACAATATGATTAAGAAACATATGAGTAACAAATTGAATTCCTTGAACTAGTTAATTCTCCAGGTCATTTGGCATTGTGTGCTGAAGCTGAGATTGTATTTATAAGCTAAGATGTGAAGTTTGATTTTGTTGCATAATACTTGAAAAGCAGTTTTTTGGAGTGAGGAGAGCTTCCAAAAATTTTATTGATCCTTTCTTCCTAAATAACATCAACAAGGTTATTGAATGTCATTTTAAACACTCATAAATCTCCTTCATGTGTCATCTGAAGCACACTACTCCACTTAATAATATAAGGCCAAGAATAAGGAGGAGTGTCTAAAGGGCTGAGTTGAATGATTAAATTCTAGATGTATTGACTAAATAGGCATTGAAAAAGGATATGTTCTATATTTTCAAAAGAAGACTTACATAAAATTCACCAGTTTTGTGAGGCTAAGAAATGTGCTGTTATGTCAATTATGGAAAGCCTATTTTTTATTTCTAGCAAGGAAATGATTGAAGTGAGAGGATATTTATGCTTATACCATATGAGTTTCTAATATTCGATTTCTAGAACATGCTTAGGGTTAGAACCTTAGATCATTGTGAATGATTAATAACATTGTGAGCATTTCATTTACATGCATATGATTAGCATAAACACATAAATTATAATTTGGTACACATTACATAGATAGCATATGCACTCAATTGACTTATTCTGGGGTATGAAAGATTAAAAATGAACATGATATGAATTGTGAATTATTATGTCTTGAATTTTGGTATGATTAGATTTCATTTAGTAATTTGGAATTAAATGTTATTAATTAGGATATTGATGAGTTAATATGTACATTTGGACTAGGAAGAATGTCAAGTGGCTAGAAAAATTGATACATAAAAAATTAGGATGACTACGCCTATAATTGAGTGACATTTGACATAGTTAGATGAGTGACAAATAGACTAATCATTAATTGAAAAATGGAACAACTACAGTGTAACAAGTGGACAATTTAATGTGTGACATGTGGACAAATTAATAGGAGGATAAATAGCAGCTTAATTATGGAACAAATGGTTTACATGCCAAATGACACATGCCTAGGTAATTTGGAGACACATAGCACCTTGATGAAGCAAGTTTCAGCAAGCAAGTTTCTGCTACCTTCATTCTTCTTCTCCATTGAAACTTGCATGAAGTTCTTCTCTCTGAATTATAGTTTAACCCTAGCCAAATTGTTAAATGAAATTCACATTTTCATAATTCATAAAATAGTCAAGAAAGCAGCTGAATGTTACCTTCATCTAGCTACTAAAAATCAATCTATTTTCATGTTGAAATTGTGTTGATCTTGCTTGCTTGGAGGGATAGATTATCTTGATGTTTTGAGGTGAAATTGGAGGCTTAATAAATAAGTAGAAATCTTATTTTTATGGCATATTTAATAGTATAAGAATCATGCTTGAATTGGAATGAAATGTATATGATATTGATGATGAAGTGTGGTGGAACGTGTTGAATAAAATTGGATGCTTTATATGCTTGTTCTTGGTGTATGAAAACCATGGGTATTAGTTTAATTAAAGGATGAATTAGATCTGGATTTGAAGTATACTGAAGGTGAAAATATGCCAAAGGAAGATGTAAATATAGTGTTCTTGAATTAAGAAGGAACTAGGACTATGCATGATAATCTATGATAGTTTCTGGTTTGATTTTTAATGCATGAAAGATCATGATTTGTAAACTATCAGTTGAATGATTATGAGCTGGATTTGGAGTATAATTTAGATCTATATAAGGTTGCATAAATGGACGTGAATTCTAGAAAAAAAGGACTGTTAATGATGTTTCTATGTATGTGGAATTCGTGATGAAATGAAGGAAGAAAGGCAGGGCACGATCGTGGCCTTCAGTGCACAATCGTGGCTTGGATATTTAGGTTCTATCATGAACGTGGCATACTCCCCATGATCGTGTCCTGTTGCACAAGCTTCTATCACGATTGTGGGAAGGTTCATCATGATCGTGGGTTAGCATAAAGAGTGAAATGATGTCTTTTAAGTGATGTTTGGAACAACTAATCCTAAGGTACTTTATTATGGTAGATATAGGCTTGATTGAGGCTTAAAATGAATCTAATTTGATGATGAATATGTTGATTGAGTGTTTGATAAGTTGAAGTTGTAAAATGATGTTATAACTTAAGGAAGAAATTGTTTGATAATAATGTATTTAAGTTTGGAATGAATTTGATAACAATGTATTTAAGTTTGGAATGAAGGAATGTTAAAGGAATGAAGATGTTCTTATGATATATGATTCATTAAGAAATGAGAATGAGGAAACATACCTGGGAAAGTCATTGAGCATGCATTGAACACGACATATGTATATATGTACGTGATTGAATATGTATTTGATTGATCAACTTTCTAATGTGAATTTTGTGTGTATTGATGATTTTAGATGCACAAGTCGAACGCCAGAATCCAGAAATTATCGGATCATCCAGGCAATAGCGTAATCTGGAGCATACTGTGAGTCAACCTAGATGTTTTTCACTAGGATTGATTTATTTTGATGAACTTCTAGTTATTGAATTGTTAATGATCTGATTGTATAATTCTGAACTTTAATAGTCTGAGGAGTTTGATATTTGGGAATGTATTGGGAGTGTTCTGACTGCATATGAATATGAGAGATATCTGTATACTCAACAAAAATTGTTGAATGCCAGGCTTAGTTCTGATGAACATGTGAATCTGACTGTGCATCATGAATTAATGTTATTAATGACGTATTTTGTGATTTGATGCATCACATTGATATGCATGATCAGATAAAAGTGTTGTGACCAGAGTGGCTAGTTTGAAAGAGCTTAAAGCTCAGATATGCGCATAAAGAGCCACAGGCTCAGTGATTAATGAGCCCAGTATCCATAACGGGTATGAGTCAGAATGCGAAATGAGCCCAATATCTACAAGGAATATGGGATAGTAATAGGCACTCGGTGACAACAAAATAAAAATGAAAGTGGAGTCTCATATGCATTTACATTTGCAAATATATGATTGTGAAAATATTTCTGAATTGTGATGATATTGTAAAATGCCATATTTGTGTACATTTGATAATTGATTGATTGGGATAGATGGATGAATTATTCTAAAAAAATTAAATGAAATATGTGCAATTCATGATGAATTATTAAGATGAGGAATATTGTGCATTTGGTTTATACTTAAAATGTTTGATGTTCTGAATGAGTAAGTACATCGAGGATGGTTCAATCATTAAGTTTGCAAAACTCATCAAAGTTGCAATTTTGCTTTTTATGTACAAGAGAGGAGACTTAGTTCCTAAGACACTCTAGAAGAACATTTTGGAATTAACAAATGGCTTAAAGGTCTAGATAGTTGACATCTGAGGAGTTATAGATTGTGTTTATGTAGTTTCTCGTTTCATGTAGATCTTTTGTAAAATGAGTAGTAAACTCTCTAAATACTTTTGATGATTTAAGTATTTGTTTAATGAAATGTATTGCTACAGTGTAAATTATGATAGTGTATGAAATGGGAAAATGTTGATCTTTTTAAGCTTTGTAAAGTGTCTGATGCCATAATAAGTGTATATGATTGCTCTAATATGCTATTGTCATAGGGTATGTTCTTGAATGTCCTCTGGATGTTCGGGTATATACTCTATAGTAGTGGGGTGTTACATTTTTTTGCATTAGAGTATGGTTTGGCCTCCATAGGGACATATAAGAGCATTTAGATATGATATAGTGAGAGACTCAGTTAGTGATAACACTTATTATTTGTTATAGGTCATCTGCTATAGGAGATCAAGTTATAGAGTCAGTTGACCTAGAGTCTGTAAGAGCCAATAGAGAGTCTCCAATACCTGAGTTTGATCAAATGCCTCCAACAATTTCTAAGAAGAGAGAGAGGAGCTATGATAAGCTTAGAAAGTAGGGGGTTTGTAGACTTCTACGGAAGTACAGAACCTATTAAGGTAGAAGGATCGTTAGAGAGGACTGAAAGAATATTTGATCAGATGGACTGCAAGTCTAACGTGAAGTTTGACTACGCATTCTCACTACTGCAAAGTCCAATATATCAGTGATGGAAAACTATTCCAGGCAGTGCCATTAGGCCTTGTAGTTTAAAGTAGGAAGATTTTTTGAAGGTGTTTAGAGAGAACTATATGCCCAAGATCTATTTGGATAGAAAGATGAAAGAGTTACTAAATATGAAGTAAGGCAGTCTCACAGTAGCTGAATATGAGATATGATTTAATGAGTTGATAGAGTATGTCACTACATTGATTTTGATTAAAGAGGACAAATGTAGGAGATTTAACGGTGGGCTGAATATAGAGATCAAAATGAGGTTAGCTATTACAAACCTGAGCAGTTTTACTGAGCTGAGAGCTACCTCGATCATAATAGAGCAGTTATTAAAA
>JAOQMS010055370.1:0-23125 GCA_027563885.1 Erythroxylum longipes | reverse complement strand
TTAATTCACTTCTGACTTTCGTATAATACATATCAAGTTATATATGCAATGCACATATGGATAACTTTCAATTGTTACTTTTTTATGACCAAGCGCTTTTTTACAACTGTCTCGTATCTGTTGTGGATACCGGGCTTAGTGATAGCTGTCCCGTATCCATTGTGGATACCGGTTTAATTTTATATACTGAGCCTATGGCTCTTTATGTGCATTTTTAAGATTTAAGCTTTTTTTCACTAGCCACTCTAATCATAACTCCATCATGTGATAATTCATATCAATATGATGCATTAGATCATAGAATCAATAGAATTTATTCATAATGCACAGTCAGTTTCACATATTTATCAAACCTAAGTCCGACATTCAAAATTTTTGTTGAGAACACATATTTCTTTCAGATTCATATAGAATCAGAACACTCCTAATACATTCCCAATTATCAAACTCCTCAGAACGTCAATGTTTAGTATCATCAATCATATCAATTTTAATTCAATAGCTGACATGTAAATAGAAATAATTCAATCCTAGTGAGAACATCTAGGTTACTCGTAGTATGCTCCAAATAGTTATTACCTCGATGAATCGGTAACATCTGGATGTTATCGTTCGACTTAAGCATCTAATCCATGCAACACACACATTTACACATTACTAAATTGCTCAATCATGTTAGTACTCAATCATACACATATGTATATGCATTATGTTCAATGCATGCTTAATGACTTCCCCGGGTATGTGTCCCTAAATCATAATTAATGAGCATTCAAACATTTTCACTTGGATATGTCTAGTTTACACTTAGGTTTATACCTCAATTATCCATCTAAACATATCAAACATTTAATCACTTATTCAACCTCAAATTAGGTTCATTTTAAGCCTTATTTAAGTCTAAATACACTATAAAAAGTACCTTAGCATTAGCTATTTCAAACGTCACTTAAAAGACAACATTTTACTCTTTATGCTAGCCCATGATCGTGACAGAAGCTTGTGTAATAGTTCATGACCGTGGGTATTATGTCACGATCATGACAGAACCCAAATAACCAGGCCACGATGGTGCACTACATTGTTTCCCCCAATTCTGTACGATTGTATCAAACTTAGACACATACCAAACAATTGAATTTTCTAGATTACAAGCCCTTTAAACCTACTTCATTACATGATCATCTAGCTTCATCTTGATTACTCTAAGGTCCATTAGACTTTGCTCATTTTTTTCATTAACAATCACTTCATATATATACACATACGTCTCCAATTCAAGAACACTATGTTAACATCTTTCTTTAGCATAAATTTAACTTCTTTATACATTAAATTCCAGTCCAATTCATCCATATAATAACCTATATAATCTATAGTTTTCATACACCAAAAACAAGCATAAAACATCCAAGTTTATCTAACATATTCTAGCACACATCATCACTAACACCATATACATTTCATTCCAATTCAATCACCATTCTCCTTCTATTAAACATGCTATAAGAATTAGATTTCTACTTACTTATTAGGATTCCAATTCCAGCTCAAAACTTTAGATTTAACTAGCCCTCCATTCATGTATGATTCATCACAAACTCAAGATGAAAACAGGTTGATTTTTAGCAGCAAGATGAAGGTAAAAATAAGCTGGTTTATTGGCTATTTTATAAATGATTAAAGTGTGGATTTCATGTAATAATTTAGTTAAGGTTCAAACAAAATGTAAAGAGAAGGTAGGAGCAATTTTGGTGAAGAGAAGTGAGAAAGACAATAGAAACTTTGTTGTAGAAAATTGCTTGATTAAGGTGCTATGTGTCTTAATTTGGCTAAGGCATTTGTCACATGGCATGCAAGCCATTTTCCTACTATATATGCTTCCATTTATCCACATCTTAAGTTGCCATGTGTCACCTTGTATGTGGTCCACATATCATACAATAATTGGTCCATTTGTCATTTAATTACTAGTCCATTTGTCACTCATTTAACTATGCCAAAAGTCCCTCAATTATAGGCTTAATAACCCTAATTTTTCATAAATCAATTTATTTTACCACTTGGCATTTTTCCTAATCCAAATTTACATGTTAATTCATCACTCTCCCAATTAATCACAACTAATTCCAAATTACTAATTGGAATATAATTAAACCAAAATTCAAGACATAACAATTCACAATTCATATTATGATCATTTAAAATCATTTATACCCCAGAATGTATCAATTGAGTGCATATGCTATCTTTGTAATGTGTACAAACTATAATTCATGTGTATATGCTAATGATATACATGTAATGAAATGCTCTCAATGCAATTACTCATTTTTAATGATCTAGGGTTCTAACCTTAAGTATGTTTTGAAAACTGGATATTAAAATTCTCCTTGCTTAAGAAATTTGATCCTCAAAATTTTTACTTGATTGATCAAAGAGGTAGGGGTATTGTTTTCTCATGTTCTCCTTTGTTTCCTATGTAGCTTCATCACTCGAATGATTTCTCTAAAGGACTTTCACCAATGGCATCACTCGGTTTCTCAATTGCTTATTCTGATATCCCACTATCTTTACCGATTTATAAATATAACTCAGATTGCTAGTAATTTCAACTTCTTGTGCTGGTAATACATGTATTGGATCATACTGATATTTTCTGAGCATACTGACATGGAACACATTGTGTATTTGAGTCATTTTAGCATGTAGTGCTAACTTATAACCCAATGGTCCAACTCTTTCATTAATGTCATATGGACCAATGTATCTAGGGCTTAACTTATCCTTTTTACCAAACCTTAGTACTCCTCGTCAAAGCGATACTTTCAGAAACACTTTATCTCCTACTTGATACTCCATATCCCTCCAATGCTGATCCATATAACTCTTCTATCATTCTTTTCTGCTACTTTAATTCTATTACAGATTAATTTCAATTTATCAATAGTATCTTGAACCAGTTCTAGGCCTTCGATAATTCTTAGGCCCTTCGATATGTCACCATAACGCCTCATATGGTGACATATCGATACTACTGTGATAATGATTATTAAAGGAAACTCAATTAGCGCTACATATTAATCCCATGCTCTTTAAAACTCCAAAACACAAGCTCTGAGTATATTCTTAATAGTCTTAATAGTTCTCTCACTCCGTCCATTTGTTTGAGGATGAAATGTTGCATTGAAGTTTAATTTCGTACCCAAAGCTGTCCGTAAACTACCCCAAAATCTTGAAGTAAATCTGGGATCTCTATCTGACACAATTGACACTGGGACCCTATGTAATCTTACTACCTCATTCACATATCTCTAAGCTAATTGATCTAGTGTATTGTTCTCCCTCAATGGTAAGAAATAGGATAACTTAGTTAGTCTATCAACAATGACCCATATGGCATCATGTTACCTCGGAGTCCTCGAGAAACCCGTTATAAAATCAATAGTGATTCTCTCCCATTTCCACTTCGGAATAGGTAATTACTATAACTTCCCAACTAGAGCCTGATGTTCTACCTTAATCTGTTGGCAAGTCAAACACTTAACCACATATTCAACCATTTGCTTCTTCATCCCTGTCCATCAGAAATGTTGTTTCAGTATATTATACATCTTGGTAGTACCAGGATGGCATAAGTTGCTATATATGCTTTCTTCAAAATCTCCTTTCTCAGATTCTCAATATTGGGTACACACAATCTCTGCTTCAACCGTAATACCTCATTTCTCAATTCAAATTCAGAATTTGGGTTCATTTTCAACTTCTAAATAAGCTTCACTAATTCTAGATCTTTGCTTTGAGCCTTTTTGATTCTCCGATGTAATACAGATCTCATCTTCAATGTAGCTAATAAAACTTCATTCTGAATCAAATTCAACTCAACATTCAATGCTCTTAATTAGACTAGGTTTGGTAACCTCGATGTCTGACTTTGTTCCACACTGCTATTGGATTTTCTACTTAGTGCATCAGCCACAACATTAGCTTTACTAGGATAATACTCAATTATACAATCATAATCTTTCAATAATTCTATCCACCGCCATTGTCGAATATTTATCTCTTTTTGAATCAAAGTATATCTCAAACTCTTATGATCAGTGAATATCTGAAATGTCTCACCATACAGATAATGTCTCCAAATCTTCAAAGAAAATACTACTGCAACAAGTTCCAAATCATTTATTGGATAGTTAAACTCGTGAGGCCTTAGCTGTTTTGATGTATATACAATTACCCTGCCATGCTGCGTTAGTACACATCCTAACCCTTAGTGTGAAGCATCACTATTCACAACATAACCTTCAGATCCAGATAGAATAGCAAACACTAGTGCTATAGTTAACCGATGCTTTAGCTCCTCAAAACTTCTTTGACATTCATCAGTCCATCTGAATGGTATATTTTCCCTCAGAAGTTTTGTCAAAGGGGTTAAGATCAGTGAAAACCCTTCGACAAACCTTATGCAATGACCAGCTAATCCAAGAAAACTTTATATCTCAAACACATTTCTTAGAGCTTCCCACCTCATTACCACTTCTACTTCCTTTGGGTCTACTTATATGCCCTGTCCAGACATGATATGACCTAAAAATACTACTTGATTTGTAGCATCCCATTCTCATATTAGGGTTAGAGCCGGAAATATCGTACATGAGAACTAACAATGAGATAATAGAGAAATGCATTTCATGCTCACGTATAATATAGCATGCATATACATGAATTTGGTCATTGCACACATCGCAATAATTTGTTCATGCACTTATTTGACATTTTTCAGGTATAAATAATTTTATAAATAATTTTTTTAAAGTGACTACGATGTGTATAATGAACAAAATGTCTTGAAAATTGATTTGGAAAGTATAAATAGTGATTTAGAAATTTTGGTAAAAATTTGGGGAAATTCTGATATTTATGAGTATTTTAGGACTAGGAAAAATGCCAAGTGGCAGAACAACTGATTAATGGCAGTAGAAATAAATGTCAAATGACAGTGGAATTTTTTTATAAATGAATTTGGAATTTAATGATATATGTCATCGAAATTTGGAGACAATTGGAGTAGAAATTAGAGTTAAACGGGAGTATAGCAACTGCATTCATATAAGAGAAAGAGGTCGGGATTAGTTGGCGTCTGCATACATTTTCTGTTAATTTTTGCATTAAAGTATGTATTTCGCAAATAATGTACCATGTATATGTGAATAATTCTGATATGTAATAACCTTATGATCAAAAAATGTTTTGAATTTGTAAAGGGCCCAAATGATTATTAGAATTCTGCAATGTGCATATTGTTTGTGACAATTGCAATTTAAATTGTTATAAAAAATGGGGCATTAATGATTTTTGGTTTTTCGAAAAATGCATGTGATGTTTGAGGAAAATTTTTTGCAATGAGTTCTGTTTGATTGCTCTAGTGCCCCGCTTTCACAGAGTGTATGTCCGAATGTCCTAAGGATGTACGGATACGTTCCCGGTGGAAGTGGGGTGCTACAATTTGGTATCAGAGCCCAAGCTTAGTGTCTTACATGGACATTTTTTAAAATATGTGTCAAAATACATGCATTTTAGACGTGTCATAGCATACGTTGCCAACTGATCCCCAGTATGAGTCATATCTACATGAGTCTTATGCATGAGCAATTGTTCAGAGTTTGAGCTAATAGAAATAGTAAAAAGGATGATGATTTATCAGAATGTGAGAAAATGAAAGTCTGTGAATATCTAGAAATGAGACATAGCATATGGTTCTATATGATATACAAAGATTCAATGCATTTGTATTGGTGGATATATTATTGAATATGACATCAATATTGTGCTGTGATGGTATATCCTTGAATGTAATATAGATTTGAATACCTTGTCATGGAGTGATATGGAAAGTAGAGATATGAGTATAAATGACAAGAATTAAAAGTGTACAAGTAAGGTTGAAAGAAAACCAAAATTTTCTATGACTTAGAGAGGTTGAAATTCGACTTGAAATGGTATATGATTAATGTGATAAGTGTCATAATTTAGTATAAGATTATAAGTGGAATTAAGACCAGAACTTTATAAAGATTATACTTCTAAAATTTTGAATTGGTTGAGAATGTTTGTGTGTAAGATGAACAAATGATAATTGGGAGGTGAGGTGAATGATAACGATATATGTAGAAAATTTCAAGATTAAGTTGATACGTTATTATGAGTACATATCTGATGTGGTTACATTGGTGAATAATGTTATTGAGCACTTATGTAATATATACTTGGAGAGGATAAAGGAGGTGACCTATGATTTATTGAATGTTCTTAAGTCTTAGTCCCCATAGTCAAACTTATGAGATGAATCAGAGTAGCGCAGTGGAAGCATAGGTTTAAGTGGATATAATGAGATGATGAACTATAGGGAAGATTTTTGATGTATTATGAAAGAGACAAAATATGGAAAGAAGTTGCAAAAGTGACTATGAATTTTGGACAAATTTGGACTGTAAATGATGTTTTTATGTATATTGGAGTCGTGGCAAAATAAAGGAAGGAGCAAGGCACGACTGTGGCATAGTCTCCATGATCGTGGCTGAGATTATTTGGTTCTGTCACGATCATGGGAAACTATAAAGAGAGAAATGTTATTTAGAATCAATTGAGATCGAAGTATCATTAGCATGAGGTGTTCATAGGTGACTTTTCAAAAGTACATCTGTAGATAAGAGGTAATCATTTTGTTAATACAGATTAAAGTATAAGAGTAAAAGAATAAGTCTCCTGTTTCACTAACCTTCATTATAAAGAATCTTCGGATCATGTTAGGAAAGATAGAAATTGATCTTATTGAGATATTGGAATGGCTGAAAAGTAATAATGAGTATGGTTAATTGATAAAGAGTATGTAGAGAGTATAGATGATTGAGAACAGAAATTTTGTTTTGATAGAGAATTTTTCTGAATTAGGTTAAGTAGACCAGATAGTTTACTTCTAAAAATGAACGATGATGGAACAAATCAGAAGTGAATATTGGAGTCCCCTTTTTAACTAAAACTTAGGCATAAGAAGGAGAATATGCTACTGAGAGTGCATGTAATCTGTTTGATGTAAAGTATCCAACTATGTGATTGGACTCTTGAATTTGAGGTAACACTATTGCTAATGTGAGAAGAATTTAGGTCTACCCTCTATTCTATGCTAATATGTTCAAAAGATGCAAGTTAGATTTGACTGATATTGCAAATAAATTTAAATATGTAGAGAAAATAGTATGAAAGAACAAACATTAGAATAAGTTAAGGAGACATGAGAAGAAATCAAATGAATGGAGAAAGTCATTCGAGAAAATAAGTCAATTGAGAGATTGAGAAAAACATGAGGTAACATTACCTCATTTGAGAAATTAGTTACTTAAGAACTTCAAGAATTAGTTATAGGCATTCGAGTTAATTGTGATACTTGTAGGGGTTAACAAACGCTTAGACAACAGTCATGGAATTAATGAATAAAGTGTTCCCAATTTTATTTGGATCGAATAGTGACCGTGATCATAGATGATATACGGAATGTATTCAAAAGGTTGAGACGAACAATTTGCACACTCGAGATTAGCCTTACTTATTATGAAGGAAAAAATTATATGCCAAGTTCAATAAGAGTGAATCTTAGATGGAGTAAGTAATATATTGGGTTATATATATAGCATCTGAACATAGCGTATTGGTAGGCCCAAAGAAAGTGGAGGTAATAAAGAAGTGAGAAACTCTGAGGAATATATATATATATATATATATTGGAGTTTTATAGAATTAGTTGGATGTTGGATGTTACCAAAGGTTATCAAGGAGTTTTTACTGATCTTGCCCTTTGACAAGACTTCTGATGAAAAATGTGTTATTCAAATGGACTAATGAATGTAAAAAGAAATTTGAGGAGTTACACACACTGATCAGATTTTGTAGTATATAATGATGTTTCACACCAGAGATCAGGATGTAATCCAATGCAGCATAATAAAGTGATTTTGTATGCAACAAGACAATTATAGTCTCATGAGTTGATTAATTGACACATGATTTAAAAAAAATTGATGCATAGTAATTGCTTTGAGAACTTGAAGACATTATATGTGCAGCGAAACATTTTGGATATATATAAATATGCAGATCATTAAAGTTTAAGGTAATTATTGAGTTTAAAAGAAGTGAATACGAGACTGAGACAATGGATAGATTTACTTGAAGATTATGATGTACAAGTAAGTATTACCTAGTAAAGCTAGTATTGTAATCCAATGCATTGAATAGAAAAATTCAATAGCAATGTAACACAAATTTAGATTTTGAGTTTACTAAATCTAGTGCAATAAAGAGCATAGAATGTCGAGTTAAATTTTGGGCAAATCAAAGTATTATTAGATATTGAATTTAAGATCAGTTTCACATAAAAGGATTAGTAAAGCCTAAATTGAGGATTTACAATTTGTGAATCATACTAAGAAATTGAAAATGAATCTGAATGTTGAGTTTGAATGGGAAAATTGATGTTTAGTGATTGTAGTAAAAAGTATGTGTACCTGATACAAATGATTGAGTAAAGAGATTATTAGAGAAAGCAAAAATAACAACCTATACTATACATCCCAATAGGAATATGCTAAAATAACATCTAACGTCTAAGGATGTAGAAGCAAGTGGCTGACTATGTGATTGAGTGTTTGACTTGTCAATAGTCTTAACTATTGGAGATATGATTAGAGCATATATTTTGGAGTTCTTAGGAATATGTGATCAAAATACAGTGCTGGTTGAAATTGATTATGAAAATCATTATCCCAGTAGCATCAGTATGAGGCTATGTGAGGCCTTATACGACAGAAAGTGTCATTCACCTTTATATTGTGATGAAGAGGGCATAAAAGATATTAAAGACTCAAAAAAAGGATTTAAGATACTGATGATAAGTGAAATTGAATTGTAATATAATTTAAGCAACTCAAGAAAGACAAACGAGTAGGTGGATCATCACCAAAAATATGGAATATCGAGAGATAGATAAAGTCTTTCTGTAAGTATTGCCTTGGCGAGGTGGACTAAAGTTCGTTAAAAAGGGTAAAGTAAGCCTGAAATGTATTGGTCCATATGAAGTTACTGAGAGCATAGGACCATTGACTTAAGTTAGTCTGATCAACAAATATGTATTAGATTCCCAATATGTTACATGTGAGTATGTTTAAGAGATGTTAGTATGATCCGATAATATATTATCAACTTAGGAAATGAAACTTGCGAGTAATTTGAGATATATTGAGGAACTAATTAAGAAATTGAATAGTGAGGTCTCTAAATAAACAACTAAAAACTGAGTGATTTTATCGGATATAGGCATTTGGAAGAAATTATTTAAGTAAAGCTGATAAACAGGAAACGGAGGAAACATTAACCCTGCCTTTGTTTTGATGATTCAAATAAAAATTTCGAGTACGAAATTTATTAAGGGGGAGAATTGTAACATCCCATTCTCATATTAGGGTTAGAGCCGGGAATACCGTACATGAGAACTAACAATGAGATAATAGAGAAATGCATTTCATGCTCACGCATAATATAACATGCATATACATGAATTTGGTCATTCCACACATCGTAATAATTTGTTCATGCACTCATTTGACATTTTCCGGGTATAAATAATTGTTTTAAAGTGACTACTATATGTATAATGAATAAAATGTCTTGAAAATTGATTTGGAAAGTATAAATAGTGATTTAGAAATTTTGGTAAAATTTTGGGGAAATTCTAATATTTATGAGTATTTTGGGACTAGGAAAAAAGCCAAGCCCCAGGACAACTGATTAATGGCAGTAGAAATAAATGTCAAATGATAGTGGAATTTTTTTATAAATGACTTTGGAATTTAATGACATGTTTCATCGAAATTTGGAGACAATTGGAGTAGAAATTAGAGTTAAATGGACTAAGTATTTAAGTGATAACAGGTAGCTTAATTAGAAGACTTGTGGATTGGCTCTTTACTTGACAAGTGGCATAAAATGCACCACATACCATAAACCCATGACACTCTCATTTAAAGACCATTTTATTGTTTTGAATCTTGCTTTTCTCCTCCTCTTCGTGACTTCCTTTCTTCATCTTCTTCAGTCTTCTTCTTCTCCATTTATGATTCTTGCTCTCTACATTCACAACCATGATTTTTGTTGACAATAAAACCACCCACTTCAAGAATCTTATTGCCCTCTTCATCTTGCTACAAAATGACCCAAATCACTGCTTGAATGATGATGATCGATTGATGCTTGGAAAGCTAGGGTTAAGAGTGATTTGAAGACTTTGAAGCTAAACAAGTAAGTATAAAGCATTATCCTTCTTGGTTTGTTGAATGAAGCATGTATGGAGATAATTAGGGTTTAAATGATCATGACATGAGGATTTATATATGCTGAACGAAAATGAGAAAACTTGGATATGTAAATTGCTTGTTTTTACATATACATAATGGGTAATGATCTATAAATTGATGTAGTGATGCTTTTGGGTTAAAATGATTATGAGAATGGTGTATAAAGAAGTGCAGAAAAATTGATTAGTGAATGGTTAGTTTTATGCTCTGTTTTTCCTTATATTAATGTGTATTGTTTTGATTGTTTAAAGAGGAACTAACATGGGATTAGAGCTTATAAGAAGGGGTATTATGGTGTCTTGAATTGAGATAGGTTAATGTGATAAGTCAGAGATGAGAATGAAGGTGAAAAAGGGAGTTGAACATATACAGAAATTTATGGTGAATGTGTATAAGTTGGAACGTTATGTTCTGGGTTGATGATCAAACATAGATTATAATTTGGTTGTGATCAATGATCTTGTATAATGTGTTTTGTGGATGATATGTTTTGTGGATGTTATGTTTTGTGGATGTTTTGGATTGGAATGGAGGTGATAATGAAGAGAAATTGAAGTAGGATTGGTAGGATATGTATAGGATCTGTTAGGTGTGATTGATGGGGTTGGAAATCTAGAAAATGACCCGTAAATGTCAGCTGGACAGACTTCATGTCCGCTAGATGGAACTTCTCAGGTTTTTCAGTGTCCCAGCCCCATTCATGTCCATTTAACGGACATACATGTTCGCTTAGTGAACATTCACGGGATAGCTACAGAAATATGCAATTTTGACCCTTTTGACGACTAAATCTCTCTTCAGAGTCTTCATAAAAGTTGTAGAACTCGAATTCGTCTTCAAAATTGTGTTAGAATGACATTAATCTGACATCCACAACAAAAGTTATACTTATTTCCCCAAAAAATATACATATATAAATTTTGGACTTATCAATGATTTCCTATAATACATTTAGGCTTAAATGGAGCTTGAAATGTACTGAGTTTGATGTAGAAGTAAGAGAAAAATGAGTGATATGTTTAGGGTGATGATTGATGATATAAACATAAGAATGGATTGTCGTATAGCAAGTGTCCAAATACGAAATTTTGGAATGTTATGAGAATGAAGGGGAACCTATGATGGCTAATGAGATCCTATTAAGATGAATGATGAGTATTAAGTACAGATGAATGATGAATGGGATATTTTGTGAACTTATGATGCTAGAAAAGAAATGATGAATGATTGAATTGAATGACTAAGTTCTTGAGGTATGAACCTAAGAGTAAGCTTGACACATATAAATGATGTTGTTAAAAACTAAGTGATGTGATTAAGGATAAATATCTAAAATAGTCAACATGAGCATGCATTATACATTACACATATACGTATGTGTATAACTGAATGTTTATATGATTCTGCAATTAGTAATGTGTGTACAATGTGTATTGGATGAAGTTGATACACAAGATTGAATGCCGGCACCCAGAAATTTCTAAAACATGGAAGCTAATGCTAATCTGGAGCGTAGTGTGAGTCGACCTAGATGGTCTCACTTTCATTGTTTGTTTTGTTTTAAATTTCTGTATGAAATTACTACTAAATTTGAATGTGATCGAGACAATACCAGACATAAATAGTCCGAGGAGTTCGATACATGTGAAAATCATTGGAAGTGTTCCTTGAATATGAATTTGAATGAATAAATGATACTCAACATTATTGTTGAATGTCGGACCATGGTTTGATGATAAATGTGAATGTGAATGTGAAACTGAAATCAAGTGACTGATTGAATATATGTGAATGTGATGCATTTCATTACATGAATGTATGAACAGATAAAGGCTGTTGTGACCGGATTAGCCACCGAAAAAAGAACTTAAAGCTCAGAAAGTGAAAAAGAGCTTAAAGCTCAAAAAGTGATTAAGAGCCAAAGGCTCACTATGTAAAATGAGCCCTGTATCTCCAACAGATAAAGGACAGTTATTAATGAGCCCGGTATCCACAATGGATATGGGATAGTTACAGGCACTCGGTCATAATAATAATAAAAGAAAGTGAGTCTCATGAGTACTGCATATGCATATGATAGGTATAGTTTAAATGGTTGACTGATTTCTGAATGTGATATATGTGAAATGTGAAATGTGAAATGAATGACCAAGTGATATGCGGTGATAAATGATTCTTAACGAGATGATGTGAATTATGTGATTATATGAATTGTATCTGTTATGTGATAGAGTGAGCCATCGAGGATGGTCACTCATTGAGTTTGCAAAAATCACCCAAAATTTGCAATATTTTTTAGGCTCAGAAGAGTACCTTGTTAGGCAAACAAGAGTATAGCCACTGCATTCAAGTAAGAGAAAGAGGTCAGGATCAGTTGGCGTCTGCATACATTTTCTATTAATTTTTGCATTAAAGTATGTATTTCGTAAATAATGTACCATGTATATGTGAATAATTATGATATGTAATAACCTTATGATCGAAAATTTTTTGAATTTGTTAAGGGCCCAAAAGATTACTAGAATTCTGCAATATGCATATTGTTTGTGACAACTGCGATTTAAATTGTTATAAATAAAATAGGCCATTAATGATTTTTGGTTTTCTGAAAAATGCATGTGATGTTTGAGGAAAATGTTTTGCAATGAGTTCTGTTTGACTGCTCTAGTGTGCCGCTTTGACAGGGTGTGTGTCCGAATGTCCTAGGGATGTACGAATACGTGCCCGGTGGAAGTGGGGTGCTACATGATCAAGCTAAAATTTACACTTACTAAACTTGGTATAAAAATTTTCTCTCTCATTGTTTATAGGACTAATCTCAAATTCTCAGCATGTTCTTCTTTGCTTTTCAAATACACCAAAATATCATCAATGAACACATGACAAAGTGATCTAAATAAGGTTGGGTTACCTTATTCATCAAATCCATAAAAGCAGCTGGAGCATTAGTTAACCCAAAAGGCATCACCATAAACTCAAAATGCCCATATCTTGTTCTAAATGCACTATTAGGTATATCAACTTCAGTTATCTTTAACTGATAATACCCTAACCTCAAATCAAGTTTAGTGAACACCTAAGCTCCCTATAACTGATCAAGCAAATCATCTATCCTCAGAAACAGATACTTGTTTTTTATTATCACCCGATTTAACTGGCTATAATTAATACACAATCTCAGAGTTCCATCCTTCTTTTTTACAAACAAAACCAGATCTCCCTAAGGTCACACACTGGGCCTAATAAAACCCTTATCCAACAACTCTTGTAATTAGGTCTTAAGTTTCTTCAGTTCCACAGATGCCATCCTATACGGGGGAATTGATATAGGATCAGTACCTGGAACAAGGTCAATGGTAAACTCTGCTTCCCTTTCTAGAGGTAAACTCAGTAGTTAAGTGGGAAACACATATAGAAAATCCATAAAAATAGGAATATCCTGAATGGCCTATTCATTTTGGGTATCCATCATATAGGCTAAGTAAGCCTTACACCCACCTCGAATTAATCTTAAAGCACTCATAGAAGAAATCAATCTGGCTGGCACTGCCTGATTAACTCCTCGAAATATTACTTTCGACAGATTAGGGGATTCAAGAACGAATTCCTTAATATAGCAGTTCATCACAGCCCTATGTGTAGTAAGCCAGTCTATACCTATAATAACATCTATCTCTTTCAATTGCGATATTATCAGGTCGACATTCAACTCCACCTGATTAATTCGAATGATACACCCTTTACACATCTCACCAATCACTTTAGTACTACCTATCGGTGTATTTATGTAAGGCCCCAAAATATACCCTAGTTGAAATGATACATGTTCATGAATGAAAGTACATATGAGATAGGAGTTAAAATTGTGCTATGATTTGAATGTGAAAGGTATATGGCTTGAATTTTGGTATTGATCGACTACAGTTAGTAAATTGGAATTCATTGATACCATTAAATAATTGAGGTATTTAAATGTATATTTAGACTAAGAAAATTATCAAGTGGAAAGAAAATTTGGTATAAGAAAAATAGTATGAATATGACTATAATTGAGTGACATTTGACATAGTTAAATGAGTAACAAATGGAATAGTAATTAATGGACAAATGGACCAATTATTATGTGACAAGTGGACCAACCTTGGAATGACATATGGACTGATTTGTAGGTGACTAAAGGCAGCATCTTAAGGTGACAAATGTTAGTATAATCAAGTGTTACATGGCATGACATGTTAATTGACACATGCTTAAGTATGTTGAAGACACCAAGCAACCAAAGGTGGCAAATTTTCTATTGGAATGTTCTTCATTTCTTTTAGTTTGCTCCTCTCCGCCGAAACTCTCACTCCCTCCCAACTTCTAGAATTTTGCCAGAGTTTGCATCATTTTCACTTGGAATCTTGGTAAGATACTACATCAAGAAAGTCACCTTAAATTATCTTCTATGTTGCTGTCTTTTTGGTGCTAAGAGCATCCTACTTTCACCTTAATCTTAGATGTGTGCTGATTGCTTGGAAGGGTTGATTTAGTTGGTTCTTTGAAGTAGGAATTTAAAATTAAAGAGGTAAGGGAATAATAAACTTGGTATCATGTTAGAACATCTATTGGTTGATGTTTTAGGTGGATAAAATGTGTACTAAATTAAGAAAGAATTGAGGTTAGAAATTTGATACATGCTAGATACTTGTTAGGAGTGGTTCCCCTAAATAGGTATCGGTATATTAGCCATATCTTGACCTGTAGACATCAAAATGGGATGATGTTAAATTAAAATTAAACTAGAAACATATATCTACAACGTTCATGAAGGAATCAAATTTGTTTCTATCAGTAAGAGTTTTGAAATTTGGCTTGAAGTTGAGTTCTGGTTGTTTTCTCCGGTTGAGAACAGTATGTAGTATTTTAGGTATAACTCTCGGAATAATGAACCAAATTGAATTATTTTTACTTATTTTGAGACTTAATACATCGAGGAACATTTTGTTAGAAGAACATATTGTCTAAAAATGTCAATTTCTAGGTCAGAATGGCCATACAAAACTTATCCAAAAATCTGTCTTGTGAAAACAATTGTTTGGAGGTTTCAAGTTACTTATCCCATAATTGTGGGAAATGGTTAGGAAGGTGAAAAAAAAGATTTTGTCCAATTGATGATTGTGTAAAGTTAATTGAGTAACAGTTAGTTTAATTATGCATTATTAATTGAGATGATAATGTAAAGGATGTATGGTTTACAATGTTGAATTGCTTGATGTGATCATGAATGAATGAGCTCTAAAGGATTATGTATTATAAATTGAATATGGATGTATGTGAATTGAGAATTTCTACAATAATATTGTGATAATTCTGGACCATCAGTTGTTCGAGGAGTTTGATAGTTAGGATTGTGTTAGAAGTGATTTCTATTTGTGTGAATATACACAATTTGTGAAGACTCAATACCTCTATTGACGTATTATTACACATACTTGTAATTGTATGACATGTTAGTTTGTTTAAAAATCAGTGACTTGTCAAATTGACGAAAATGGAATAAAGAGGTACGTGTTGCAATATGCTCCTCGTATGAGAATTCTGAAAAGAACCCATTTTGTTTTAAAATTGTTTAGTCCTAGATATGGGTAAATAGGCATGTCTAGAAGGGTCTGCAACTGCTCCTGTCACACTTTTGTGTCTCCTATTACTAACACTTCGGTGTCTCATGTTACTGACATTTTGGTGGCTCCTGTTATTGAGACATAAGTCTCTCCTATTCTGTGATACCGATCACAGTATCTTTTATATTAGTCACATTACCTACTTCTGCATAAAGGATTAATAGACTAACTTGTTTCGTATTCTGATATATGCTCAGTTTTGATATAAATAAGCTTTGGTCTGAAACATCTGAGCTCTATTCTGAAATAAGCAAATTCTGTTTTGTTACAGATAAGTTTTGTTCTGATATTATAATAATCAAATTTGAAATTGGTGACTTTTGCAATGAAGCAAATGTGTAACCTGTTCTGATATGTTCTATTTTGTTCTGAGATTCATGATATTTTGGCTCAGTTTGGAAATGGATAAGTAAACACTGCTTATTATCTGATGTGATTTTGCATATGTAAATGTTTAGATGACTGTTTGAAACAAGTGTCAGCTTATATCCGGTTTAGTTTATTCCCCATTAAGCTTTATGCTTAACACGGTGGTTTTGCCCTGTGTAGGTTTGGATAAGAGGATTTGAAGAATGGGACAATACCAACCGCAGTGGCCAACAAAGAATGTGTTTTATTTTGGGAATATATGTTTGGGTTGTATGTAATAATATGAGACATGATGCATTTTGTTAAAAGTTTGTAAATAATGTAATATAAAGTGTATTTGAATTTAAAACAAGTACTATTTTATTTAAGGGTTTGTAATGTAACAAATTAAATTCAGGATGGTGCTGTAATTGAAGCATATATTCAAACAAATTCAGTGTGCTAGTTAAATTTTATTTAAATTCGAATATGTATGGAAAAGTAATAATTGGTTGTTTGAATTCTGGCAACGTTTTGTATTGTTTTAATATGTTTAATTCCTATCTTAGGTAACATCTACATATCCTTCCAGGGAATATTTAGGTGTTACATTGTTTTGTATCAGATCATGGTTTAGGCGATTCCGGTGTAATCAGCACTTAACTATTGCTTATACTTGGATATAAGAGTTGTGTTTTGGCCTAATGAAGTTTGTTCCATGTTTTGGTTATAGAATTAAAGATGGAAAGATCTCACGATGCCATTGACAAGGTTGCTGAGAATAATAATCCTGAGCGATCTTGTCCACCTATCTCTGGACCCTCTGGGGTCAATCGAGGTGAAGCTGAGGTACCACGTCCTCCTCCAGCTCAAAGAGAGGCTCTGGTTAAGTTATCGTAGGACATAATGACATTACTACACCGTATGACTGCACCAAAGGATCTGATTGACCATTTACGGAAGTATAGAGCTAAGGAATTTACTGGGACATGTTTAGAGAAATCTGAAAGAGCTGAGTTCTGGATAGAGAAAGTAAAGAGGGTATTAGATGAAATCAGTTGTCCACCAGATTAGATGATGCACTATGCTGTCTCTTTTCTTCAGGGGTGGAAGTTCCTTTTAAGAAATCCTCAGCCACTGGTGCCTCTGACTTGGGATTTCTTTACCTAAGAGTTCAAAGCTAAGTATGTTACGGAGGCTTATAAAAAGGAGAAGTGGAAGCAGTTTTTAAACCTGAAGCATCGAAATTTGTCAGTTGCTGAGTACAATAGAGAATTGAATCGACTCAGTAAGTATGCACCTGAACCAGTATTTACTAAGGAGTTTCGTTGTCATCAGTTCGAGGATGGTTTGAACAATTCAATCAAGGAGCATCTTGCGGCATTCACTTTACTACAACAAGTAAATTACCATCAACTAGTGCAAGCTGCTATAAAAATAGAGAGGCAAGAGATGGTGAAGAGAGAAAGGGCTCAGCGAAGGGGTTTTGCTAGAGGAGGTTAGTTCTTAGGCAAGCGAAGTCATGCATGTTTCCTCTACATCGGAATCTACTCAGAGATCTATAACCAGGGGAAAGCGGAAAATCTTTCCCTCATCGACTGCTTCTGGTAAGGGTTCCTCAGTGGGTCGAGGTTCTAGTACTCTGGAGTATCCTCATTGCTCCAGACATCATCGGGGCACTTATTGGAGAGCAACGGGCACATGTTTCTGATGTGGCAGTACTGAGCATTTGATAGGTAATTGCCCTATGAGACAGTTTCAGACGTTACAAGCTAGTAGGGAGGTCTCTTATGTATCTGCTGTAATCAGCGGATGAGGTAAAGGTCGTGGAGGATCTAGTCAAAATAGACCTAATTCGAGTACCCATTTGAAAATTGTTGATCGACGAGCTGTACCTTCTACTTCAGCTCGAGCTAATGCATTGAAAGCTCACGAGGATTAGGATGCACCTAAAGTCATTGCTAGTATTGTTTCTCTCTTTAGTTCTGAAATGCATGTAGTAATTGATTTTGGATCTACTCATTCCTATATCTGTGTTGGAGAAATGTTTGATAAGGAGATGCCTATAGATCAATTAGAGTATGACATTCATGTAACCAGTCCTCTAGGTAATAGTATGTTAGTTAATTAGGTGTTTAAGCATTGTCCTGTTATGATCCAAGGAAATGAATATGTAGCAGATCTAAATAAATTGCCTTTTTATGAATTTGAAATGATTTTCGGTATGGATTAGTTGTCCAAGCATCAGGCATTGGTTGATTGTAATGCTAAGACAGTTATGCTTAGGAAGCCTAAAATAGTATTGCATGGCATCCGCACTAGTTCTTTAGCTAATGTGGTATCTACTATGTAAGCCTGAAAGATCCTCATGAAGGGATGTGAAACTTATCTAGCTTTTATGTTTGATCCTAAGAAGGAGGGTAGTAAATTGCTAGATATTCCAGTGGTGAATGAATTTCTGGATGTGTTTCTTGAGGAATTACCTGGACTCCCTCCTGAAAGGGAAATGGAGTTGTCTATAGGAGTCATGCCTGGCAATGCTCCTATATCCAGAGCACCATACAAAATGACTCCTACTAAATTGAAGGAGTTGAAGGTGCAGTTGTAAGAGCTTCTGGATAAAAGGTTCATTCGACCCAGTGTCTCACCATAGGGAGCACCGTTCTTGTTTTTTAATAAAAAGAATGGTACACTATAGATGTGCATCGATTACAGGCAATTAAATAGAGTCACAGTAAAGAATAAGTATCCCTTTCCAAGGATTGAAGACTTGTTTGATTAGTTGAAATATGTAGGAGTGTTTTCAAAAATAAATCTATGATCGAGGTACTTTCAACTTTGGGTAAAGGATGTGGATGTACCAAAGACTTCATTTAGGACCTGTTATGGATATTATAAATTCCTGTTAATGCCATTTGGGTTAACTAATGCTCCAGCAGCATTTATAGATATGATGAATAGAGTATTCAGGTCTTATTTAGACTAGTTTATTGTAGTGTTTGTAAATGATATCCTGGTCTATTCTAAGAATGAACATGACCATACTGAGCATCATCGAATTGTGTTACAAACCCTACCGAAGAAACAATTGTATGCTAAGCTGAGCAAGTGTGATTTCTGGCTTCTAAAGGTATCTTTTCTAGGACATTTTATCTCTTCTTAAGGGATTAGAGTTGATCCTAGTAAGATAGAAACAAATGTTAATTGGAAGCCACCACGAAATGTGATAGAAGTGAGAATTTTTCTGGGATTGGCAAGTTATTATCGTTGATTTGTGAAGGGGTTCTCGGTGATAGCATCCTCTTTAACTAAACTGTTATGGAAAGGAGTAAAGTATGAATGGTCTGATAGATGTCAGATTAGTTTTGATCAACTGAAAAGTATTCTTAATAAAGCTCCTATATTGGCTCAACCTACTTCTAGTAAGGAGTATATTGTGTTTAGTGATGCATCTAGAAATGGTTTGGGTTGTGTTCTGATGTAAGATGGAAAGGTAGTTGCTTATGCCTCTAGGCAACTAAAGCCACATGAACAGAATTACCCTATACATGATTTGGAACTCACAGCAGTAGTGTTTGCCTTCAAAATTTGGCAGCACTACTTGTATGGTTAAAGGTGTAGAATTTTCACAGATCATAAAAGTCTGAAGTATCTGCTTACCCAGAAAGAACTCAATTTGAGACAATGGCGTTGGTTGGAATTCTTTAAAGACTATGATTGTATTGTGGACTACCATCTAAGTAAGGCTAATGACATGGCTAACGCTTTGACTAGGAAGATCATTTCAGCATTTTCGGTACAGCATGGTGAATGGGTCCTTGTATTTCAAGGAGCTTTAATAGCTCAATTGAAAGCTAGGCCTACCTTGAGGAAAAAAATTTGTTATGCTCAGAAAGTTGATGATAAGTTGCAGCAACTTATTTTGGCTACTCAGGAAGGTAAACAACCTAACTTTTCTATGAAAGGAGATGATGATTTGTATTATGAAGATCGGTTGTGTGTGCTAGCTAATGATGAACTCAATAAAAGTTGTTATTTGAGGCTCATAATCTTGTTTTCAATATGCATCTTGGTGGAAATAAGATGTATCAAGATCTGAAGCAGCATTACTGTTGGTCAAGTATGAAACATGATGTAGTGGATTATATATCTAAATGTTTGACATGTCAGTAGGTTAAAGTTAAGCACCAAGTTCCACCTGGTTTGTTACATCTTATTTCTATTCCTCAATGGAAATGGGATAACTTTACTATGGATTTTGTCATTGGACTTCCTCATACTCAAAGGAAACATGATGCTATATGGGTGATTGTTGATAAGTTCACCAAATCTGCTCACTTTTTGCATGTTTTTCCTGGTTATTCATTGGATTGGCTTGTCGACCTATATGTGAATGAGATAGTGAGGTTGCATAGGGTGCCATTGTCTATTATTTTTTATCGTGATCCTCGATTTACTTCGAGATTCTGGAAAAGTGTGCAAAAGGATTTGGGTACTCAAGTTAAGTTGAGTAGGAATTTGAAATTAAAGAGGTAAAGGAATACTAAACTTGGTATCATGTTAGAACATGTATTGGTTGATGTTTTAAGTGGGTAAAATGTATATTGAATTAAGAAAGAATGAAGGTTAGAAATTTGATACATGTTGGATACTTGTTAGAAGGAGTGGTTCCACTGAACAGGTATCGGTATATGAGCCATATCTTGACCTGTAGACAACAAAATGGGATGATGTTAAATTCAAATTAAAATAAAAGCATATAGCTACAACTTTCATGAAGGAATCGAATTTGAAATTTAGCTTTAAGTTGAGTTCTGGTTGTTGTCCATGGTTGAGAACAATCTGTAGTATTTTTTTTATAACTCTCGAAATAATGAACCAAATTACATTATTTTATTTCTTTTGAAAATTAATACATAGAGGAACATTTGTTTAAAAGAACATATTGTCTGAAAACATCGATTTCTAGGTCATAATGGCCATACAAAACTAATCCAAAAACCTGTCCTGTGAAAACAGCTGTTTGGAGGTTTCGGGTCACTTATCCCACAATTGTGGGAAATGGTTAGGAAGGTTAAAAAAAAGAGAGATTTTATGCAATTAATGACTATATAAGGTCAATTGAGTAATAGTTAGTTCAATTATGAAATGTTAATTATGATGATAATGTAAAGGATGTATGGTTTACAATGTTGAATTGCTTAGTGTGATCTTGAATGAATGAATTCCAAAGGCTTCTGTAGAATGAATTCCAAAGGCTTATTTATTATGAATTGAATATGGATGTATGTGAATTGGGAATTTCTACAATAATATTGTGATAATTCCAGACCATTAATTGTCCGAGGAGTTTGATATTTGGGATTGTGTTGGAAGTGCTTCCTATTTGTGTGAATATACACACTTTGTGAAGACTCAAAACCTCTATTGATGTATTATTGTACATACTTGTAATTGTATGACATGTTAGTTTGTTTGAAAATTAGTAAATATGTTAAATTGAACAAGATGAAATAAAGTGGTATGTGTTGCAGTATGTTCCTCGTATGAGAATTCTGAAAAGAACCCTTTTTATTTTAAAACTATTAAGTCCTAGACGTAGGTAAATAGGCATGCCTAGAAGGGTCTGCAGCAGCTCCTGTGACACTTTGGTGTATCCTGTTACTGACACTTTGGTGTTTCCTGTTATTGAGACATAAGTCTTTCCTATTTGATACCGACCACGATATCTCCTGTATTAATCCCATTACCTATTTCTGTATAAAGGATTAACAGACTAACTTGTTTCATATTCTGTTATATGCTCAGTTCCGATATAAATAAGCTTTGGTCTGAAACATCTGAGCTCTGTTCTGAAATAAACAAATTCTGTTTTGTTACAAACAAGTTTTGTTTTGATATTATAATATTTAATTTTGAAATTGGTGAGTTTTACACTGAAGCAACTGTGTAACCTGTTCTAATATGTTCTGTTTTGATCTAAGATTCATGATATTTTGGTTCGATTTGGAAATGGATAAATAAACACTGCTAGTTATCTGATGTGATTTTGAATATGTGAATGTTTGGATAACTGTTTGAAACAGCTGTCAGCTTATATCCTGTTTAGTTTATTCCCCACTAAGATTTATGCTTAGCACGGTGATTTTGCCCCGTGTAGTTTCAGATAGGAGGGTTTTAAGACTGGGACAATAGCAACCGTAGTGGCCAACAAAGAATGTGTTTTGTTTTAGGAGTATATGTTTGGGTTGTATATAATAATATGAGACATGATGTATTTTGCTAAAAGTTTGTAAATATTGTAATACATAGTGTATTTGAACTTAAGATAAGTATTGCTTTATTTAAGGTTTTGTAATGTAATAATTTTAATTCAAGATGGTGTTGTAGTTGAAGCATATATTCGAATAAATTCAGTGTGTTGGTTAAATTTTGTTTAAAGTCAAATATGTATGGAAAAGTAAAAATTGGTTGTTTGAATTCTGGTAACACTTTGTATTATTTTGATATGCTTAAGTCTTGTCTTAGGTAAAATCCACATATCCTTCCAGGGGATATTTGGGTTTTACAACTGCTAGTAGTGTGCCCTTAGCCAATGGTCATATATGACTTTTGAACTGACATTCTAACTTATTATTTATATATTATGAGGTATTCTTTTATATATGCATGTATATTGTTTATGTAATGTGATTTACATTCCAT
>JAOQMS010055363.1:0-27611 GCA_027563885.1 Erythroxylum longipes | reverse complement strand
TGACTTGTAAGGTTATTAAAGCCTTGTAAAACAAATATACATTTTGGGGATGAATGAAATATGTATATATATATGATCCTGCGCATGATTATAATCATGTTAAGTTTTACGTTGCATGTGTCGATCCAATAATTTTGAGGTGTGAGAAGCGATTAATGTTTACGTATGAGTAATTCTGACAGGAGTTTGGAATAAATGAGAGTAGCTGAGAAGGATAAATGATTGCATTAAATAAGGCAGATGCAAAGGAGAAATACATAGGAAGAATATCGTCTGTGATGACGTCACAACACAGAGGCTAGGAAAATTTAGAAGAAGAAGTATCCTTTGTGATGACATCAGAACACAGAGGCAAGGAGGATTAAAGAGTAGAAGTATTCTCTGTGCTGACGTCAGAACACAGAGGCAAGTAGGATTAAAGAGTAGAAGTATCCTCTGTTGCTGACGTCAGAACATAGAGGAAAGGAGGAATGGAGAGTAGAAGTATCCTCTGTTGCTGATGTCAGAACACAGAGGAAAGGAGGAATGGAGAGTAGAAGTATCGTCTGTGATGACGTCAGAACACAGAGGACACGTCATCATATAGAAGATAGAACATAGAGGATAGATTATAGAAGATAAGTGGTCAACCCAGAAGATAAAAAGTCAACCATAAAGGATAGAACACAGAGGATAGATCATAGGCCGAGAATTATAAGGAGGAGTTAAGAAGTCATTTGAGTTGAAGTGAATCGTCTGTGTTACTGTTCACAGACTTCGTCTGTGCTAATGTTCACAGAGTATTGTTTGTGTTACTGTTCACAGACTTCTTCTGTGCTACTGTTCATAAAGAATCGTCTATGTTACTGTTCATACTAGCGTCTGTGTTATTGTTCACGCTAGTGTCTGTGTTATTGTTCATGCTAGCGTCTGTGTTACTGTTCATGGTTATCTTCTGCCCTATTTTCGACCCTTTAGAAGATAAAATTGGCCTTCAAGGTCTTCATGAAAGTTGTAGCTCTAGAAGTTCTCTTTCAATCCATACAAAGAAACTCTAGTTTGGATGCCTATAGGAAAAGTTATACTAATAGCCCCGAAGCAGGTATATGTGTAAAGTGTGGACTCACCAACGCTAATCCTTGAGGTATTTCAGGTTGAAATGGATAAATGGACTAGTCGACTACCATAGTAGTAGTTGACTGTTCCAAGAGATGATCTGAGCCTAAAAAAAGGGGAGTTTTGAGAAGACGACCCAATAATGATAAGTCTTATGATCTTCTGAAGGTTAGACTCCGGATTCGGGGCCCGATAGTGTTAGTATCAGAGCAAGCAGGAGTTAGACTCCGAATCGGGGTCTAACAATTTTGGTATCAGAGATAAGAAGATAATCCGATAATGGTCAAGGTATTCTCTTTGGGAGATAAACTCACGTATTAAGATATTCTGCATGCGAGTTGGACTTCGGAAACGAGGTCCAACAGCCTTAGACTACAAGAATTAAACTAATTCTACACTTCCCTGGCAACGATGCTAAAAACTTGATTGGGGTAAGTTTTAATCTTTTAAACCCTTAATATTCTATAAGCACACAGTTCGTAGTGTAGTAATAAAGGTTTCAATCCCACAAAAAGGAGATTAATCTAATCCTAAAATCTAAGGCCAGAAAAACTATAAAACTGAAAATAAAAGATGTAACAGAAATTAATTACGAGAATTGAGTTCAACCAATCAAATCAGAAATTAAACACAAAAGTATTAACCAGTGAGAAATATGCAATTACAATAGAAGTCAACCTGAGAAATTTACCAATTTATGAAAAAGGGGACTTTACTTATCATTAATGCTAACCTAGCCAATTATGTGTCAATGGAGTGTCGGTTCTAAACTATCCTAGGGCTGACTAGTCTCTCTCGAGTTATAACCATTAAACCCTAATCAAGTTATGGAATTTGCAATCTCTCAATTCATAAATTATCCAATACCCTAATTAGATCTGATGTACTCTAATAAACTATCAGAACATCATATGAGATCTTTTTCCGCAAAATTACGAATAAATCACCTAACTCTTACTAATCCAGTTTAATCGTTTTTCATTTAGTTTTCCCTCTTAGTTTATTACCAAATTATGCAGGAACACAATCAAATCATGACATTAATCTAATAAACACTATAGACTAAATTATAATTAAATTAAAATAAAATCTCGAAGGAGAGTTTAAAACATCATCAATATTCCAGATCCTATCATCATACTATCCATCTAAATTCTATACATAAATAAAATCAAAACAAAAAGGAAATAATGACTTAGAATAGACGATGGAAGGTAAAGATGTTAGGAAATTTCCTGATCTGGGAAGAACGTCGAATCAACTTTGTCTTCTTCTTCTTCCTCTTCCTTCTTCTTTCTCTCTCTCGGTATTCTCTGTTTATGGTTTCACGTGTGGCTGATGCAAAAGGCTACTTTGTGCTCCTCTTAATGTTCTTTAAATAGTATTTTATGTTTTGGGTAACCTTATGGTCTTTCCCGGGTCCGAAAGGTCCAAAAAGTCCCTCTAAACATGAAGTTCGTAAGCAATTGCGCATCTGTCCAACACAAGCCACAATCGTGGCCTTGCAGGACACAATCATGACCCACATCTGAGCCTTTTGTCATGATTTTGTCTAGGCACGATTGTGGGTCGTTGTTTTAGTCTGAATGTCTTCTGAAACTCCTTCATTCTTCGATACTGACCCCGAAACTCTAACAAACACATCAAGGTACCTCAAAAACATAATATTTAAGCTCAAAAGCTCGTACTAACCCATAAAACACTAAAATACAAATAATTAACAAACTAAAACAATTTTAACCTAATCATATACTAAATGATCAAATTAACGGATAAACGCATATGAAACTATGCCCTAAACATGATGCAATTTACACGTATCAATTTCTAATAAGAAAATAAAGTGAAACTAAATTAAAGAAAACAAATTAATGAAAACATTTGCAAATAATGAAAGCAATGAATTCATCGGGGATTCGATTCTTTGGTTCTATCTCGACCTGCACTCAATTAAACATACTTCATTGCATTATTGTCTTCACACCTCTCTTTGACCTATTGGCCATAGATTAACAACAAGCTCTGCTTGTCCCAGTTTTTTTATTAGGTTATAGTTAATTAAGAAGAGCTCGTTAATTAACCCTAGCTATTGGATAACCTAGAATAGGCTCTCTAAGTTTAATTGGATAGTCACCTTACAAATGAGTTATGAGTGAGAAAAACAAACCAATATAAGTAAGAATCACACAAGCTTAGATTATTTAACCTAGGTTACGTTATCCCTAATGATATAATACCATTAGTTGTTACAAATGAATTTAAACACGATTATTACATATCATATTTAAAGTTCTCGTAATGGGTTCTCATAAAAAAACAATCCAATAGAGTATCAAGATCATTCTTACATAATACCCAATCCATAAATGCAAGATAATGTAAACAATCTGAAAAGAGAGTAAGAATAACAAACACAATTAAGAATATGCTTAACTAGGTAAGCTATGCATGGCCACCTCACCCATTTTTAACCTTAAGTTTTTAATATAAATGGTAAAAGATGTGATGATAGAAGAAAAGTTTTCGTTTGGGAAAATTTTGAAGGGTTTCGGGAGAGGCATTTTGGAGAGTGTGGTCTTGGTTTTGAAGAGAAGGAGAAGAGGGCAACAAAAGCTTCTCATCGCTCATCTCACGCCTATGCAGTCTAATTAAGGCTGTGAGCCATCTTTCTTCATTCATCCTTTTGATGTTTTCAATATATATCTTATCTTTCTTGGTGTTTTCTTATCTTCTCTTGCTTTTAATCTTCTTTTTGCTCCATAAAGACAAGTGAGTGTGAATCTTAAGAAAATGATTTAAATATATTGCTTTTGACTCACTTTAGCTCCTTTGCTTCCGAATCATACCTAAAATCATATATGAACTAAAGTAAGTGCCTTAAGTACTTTAAAACATTAATCACTAAGTGTAATGGATTTCACAGGTACACTCATTACTATTCATGATCATGACATTCTATAACTCTGCAAATCATTTCATTTCTCTGCCGCTAAGGTCACATGCATAATCATGAATAAAGGGATTTTTTAGGGTTGTAATGTGGCCGAGGGTAAGGTGAGGTGTATTTGGGCAAAGTAGCATAAAAATCATCAAAGTTAGTGAAACAAGAAAGCACTCAATATACCATCAAGTGCAAAAGCCAACATTTACTTATAATTGTGTACATCAACTATGATGAATGTAAAAACTATGTTTCCTAGCTCAAATTTAAGCTCTCTCACCGTAAAACACATTAGGCATTTATCACTCACAAAAGTTGATCATAAATAAGACTTTGTAACCATAGGGAGTGACCGTTGAAAGCAACATGAACCTCATATCTATCAATAACATATAGTATTCATAGATAGATTTCAACCAATTTAAGACATCAGTTAATAAAATTTATAGTTAGGATTATAATAAACTTGAAGAATTTAGTTAAAAATTCAAAATTCAGTCAACCCATCCCCACATTTAAAATTGGACATTGTCCTTAATGTTCATAATTCAATTAAATAGGCAAGCGCGAGGTTTGTTTGTTACTTTCCTGATTATGGTGATTTCTTGATGTTGTTCTATACGATGTTAACTTATCCTTGCAAAACTAAAAGATAAGAAAACAAAAGAAAATTAAAACATACACAAAAAATAAATAAAAGGAAACAAGATACAAATCAAAACATCTAAAGCATCATATGATTATGGATGATCTAATAAGGATGGGTGCTCATGATGCTGATCCTGGCCACTTGGAGGGGCTCTGTTGGATCAAAAAATAAAACATGCATCGATTTGGAAGAAACGATAGATTTCAAAAAATTTTAGAAATCAAAATTTCAACGGAAGCAATATATCCAAATCAACATGCATAGCCACACATGATATAGTATAAGGAAAAACATTTGCATAATCCCAAGATGGAAAATATTACCGACTCCTTCGCTACAACTTTACGTTGTTGTAACTGAGTACCTAAACTATTCCATATCCATTGTGGATACCAGGCTCATTGATATTATCCCTTACACGTTGCGGATACAGGGCTCATTGTATATATCGAGCCTTTGGATCTATACCACATTTCAGAGCTTTAAGCTCATTTTCAGTGGCTACTCACGTCACAATTATCATTATCTGATCATGCATTTATGTATGAAATGCATCTCATTCATATTCAATAAATTATATTTTCAATCGTTCCCATTTTCAATCTCATTCCCATTCAAGCACATTTTTAGTCCCATATACATATATCATCAGGCATTAGTCCGGCATTCAAAAAGAAACATATTGAGTAACACATATTTCATCAAATTCATATTTAAAGAACACTTCAATATCAAATTTGATCAATTACATTTGCATTCATGTTATTGTTCACAATAATCATCGAACTAGGTTCGACATGAACATTCAAGTTGAGAACCATGTAGTTAATCTCATTTACATACAAGTAGCACTTCTAATGTTTTAATCATACATCAAAACTCCTCGGACATTTCATGTCCAGAATTCAGTACACAATTCAGTACACATGCATCAATATCAAATTCAATTCAGTAATAAACAAAACAAGTTAAGGTGATACCATCTTAGGTTACTCAAAAATCACTCTAGAAAGCTATTGCCTTGAAGTCCTGGCAATGTCTGAATGATGGCGCTCTAAATGCTCCTCTATATCATGCAAAACACATTTACACATATCATAATTTTGTACAATGGTATAAGTATTCATTTATGCACGTCTATGTATATGAAATATGTACAATACATGTTCAGGACAATTCCGGGTTCTTTATCATTATTCTAGTCACGTTAGTCATTCATATATCAATACTTAATTGATCAGTCCAGATTTGTCTAAAAACACTTTTGGGTCCACTTTGCATGAATATTATCATCAGGAATATGGTGTATTTCTGTAACACTTTCTTCTAGACAATTGTTCCCCTATGACTTAAGTTTCTAATGAATCCAAGATCATTCAATTTAGTTCAGTATTGTATGAGTTATGCTTAAAATATTGTAGACTAAGTACATTTGAAATTTAACTAGTGCACGATCATGCTGTCCAGTTGTACAACTCATATCTCTCAATTCCAATATCTAAAAATTACAAACTTTATACCAATTGAAATATAAAATATCGATGCATGTTCAGTAAAAACACTCAATCATTAACATCATATGTAATTCATCCTAATTCATCATCATCAATTCTCTATCATGACATGCCATAAACACTAATCATTTACTTACATATTTAACTCTAATTCCAGCTCAAAAGATCAAACTCATTTAGCTCTTTAAGCAAGCAGAATTCATCACACATTCAAGGTGAAACTTAGATGGATTTTAGCTAGATCAAGAAGGCAACTATTTTCCTGATTCTTTACTTAACTTTGGGAGGGTAAAACATGGGTTATTTGTGCAGCAATTGTACATAACAGAAACAAACACAGGGACGTGAAAGAAGAGAGTATTTCGGTGATGTGAATGAGAGATGAAAGAATAAGAAATGAGTTGAACCAAGTTTGCTATTACGGAATGTTACACCTAAGGTGTTAGGTGTCATCTAATGGAATGGCCACATGTCTTGTGGCATGTTCAGCACTTATCAAGCATAGGTGTTGCCAAATGTCTCCAACTAACTAGGTCACTTGTCTTGTATTATAGCTGCCACTTGTCCATTAATCACCTATGCCATTTGTCATTACCTTACCAACCTATTTATCACATAATGATCAATGCCAAATGTCACTCAATTATAAGCTAAATCATCCAAATTTTCATGTATTAATTTATCTTATCACTTGGCATTTTTCCTAGTCCAAAATACACCAAAATTTCATAAATTTCTGAAATGTCACCAAAAATGTGAAATTAATTCTAATACTTACCAATTCAATTTTCAAAACAAATAATTCACAATTCACATTTTAATCGCATTAAAATCACTTATATCCAGAAAATGTCAATGAATACATGTACAATCATATTAATGTGCAAAAATCAATATTCTCATATATTTGTATGCCGTATTATGCATAAGCATGAATTATACTTCCTAATTTCTCAGTAACCTCTTATAAACACTATTTTATCCTTATCCTAAGTAACAGGATGTTACATTCTTGATCCATGAAGGCAAATGAAAATTAATCTTTGGAAAACGGCCCAGATGCAATGCTTTTTATTTACTTTAATTTCTTTGCTTCTAAATTATAATTTATAATTGTTGCCAATATATTAAGAACCTAATGGGTAACACATAAAGAGTAGTTTAAAAGAAAAAAGTTTAATTTCAGTTAAGTTGGACTTAATTACAAAGTTTCAGAAACTTTAAGGATCAAATATAAGATATTTGATTTTATTAAAATTAAATTAATTATAACTAGATTTTGACTTTTTTTATAATTGAAATATTTAATTTTAATAGAAATTAAACACTTAATTTTTTCTATTTATTGGAATAAGCATAAGGGAGCTAGCACTCCTGCTAATTCCTCTTAGAGAGTTAAGCGTTTTTTGACTGCTCTGTGGATATTGTTAGAGGCTGGGTATGCGAATAGCTTGTGGTTGAAGATAGGTTTATATTATAGTATGTTTTTTAGAGATTTAATTGTGTTTTAAAGTGTTTTCTTATATGATAATCATGTGTTTAGGACTTACAATTGTGTTTTTGTTAATGTTTTGTGTGTTTTTAATTTCAATGTACTTCTCTTGTGATAGCCAAAGTTTTATTGCTTTTCTAATCTTTAAAATTCTTATACCAAGAATTTGCTTTGCTGGTCTCAAATCCTTCATACCAAATGACATGCTCAATTCCTTCTTTAATTTAGTGATTCTAGAAGCACTTGAACCAACATTAATCATGTCATCAAAATAAAGCAACAAAATAATGAAATTTTCATGTGAAGGCCTTTGTACAAACACACAATGATCAGCAGTGGTCTTTTATAGCCTTATTGTTGCATAGAAGACTCAAACTTCTTGTACCCTTATCTCGGAGCTTGTTTTAAGCCATGCAAGCTCTTCCTCAACTTGCACACATAATCTTTTTTATCTTTCACCCAAAACCCTTTAAATTTAAATTGGTCCATATAAATTTCTTCATCTAAATCACCATGAAGAAAACCAGTCTTAACATACATTTGCTTAATATTTAAGTTAAAGCTTGTAGCTAACCCCAACACTGTACAAATTGAAGACATTTTAACCACAGGTGAAAAGATCTCTTCAAAATCAACTCCTCTCTTTTGAATTAAACTCTTAACAACCAACCTTACTTTGTATCTTGGTTTCAAGGAACCCTCCTCCTACTTCAGTCTGTAAATCCAACTATTCTTCAAAGCCCTTTCATCCTTTAGTAACTTTACCAACTCAAAGGTGTTAATATTGTTAATATTGTGCAAGGACTTCATCTTATCCTTTATAGCACGAACTCATTGCTACTTGTCTACACTTTCTATAACTTCTTCAAAGAATTCAGGCTCTCCCCTGTTAGTCAAGAGCATATACTCATTTTAGGAACATTTGGTATATTGTTATCTAACTCTTGTAGATCTTCTAAGTGTGGCTTCTTGTGGATCTGTTATAGAGGGTTTGCTATAATCAGTATCATCTGTAGGATTATGCAAGTCACCATCATATTGGTCATCAACAACATCATCATGTTGCATATTAGTCTAACTCCTCGACTAACTATAGTAGGGAATTTTGATATAGGAACTAGATCAAAATCTGTGAGAGCACTATAAATATAAGAATCAGACATCTCTGCCTTCTCAATATCATTAATGGTTTCATCTTCATGAAACAGAACATCACAATTTCTCATAAGCTTCTCCTTAACAGAATCATAAGGCTTGTAACCAAAGTCATCCCAGCCATATCCAATAAAGATGCATTTTTTAGCTTTGGCATCCAACTTCGACCTGTCGTCTTTCGGAGCATAAACATGAGCCTTGTAACTAAATATCCTCAAATGATCATAAGAATTATTTTTACTAGTACAGACATTTTCTGGAACTTCACCCTGCAAAGCAATAGTAGGAGTTAGATAAATCACATAAGTGGCAATGTACAAAGCCTTACCCTAAAAGGATTTTTGCAGCTTCAAATCTGTAAGCATACATCTTACTCTCTCCATCAATGTTCTGTTCATTCTCTCAGCAACCCATTCAACTAAGATGTCTTCTGATGTCAAATTCTCTATTGCCTATAATACTCATCGAATAGTCCTCGATACTCGCCTCTATTATCAGTCCAAATACATTTCGAATTCTTTCCAATTTGCCTTTCAACCAAAGCTTGAAACTCCTTGAACTTATCAAGCACTTGATCCTTTATCTTTAAAGCATAAGTCCATAATTTCCTAGAATGGTCATCAATAAAAGTGAAAAAATATGATGCACTAAAAATTGAATGTACCTTTAATGGACCATAAACATATGAATGCACCAAATATAACACATTGGCATTTGATAAGGAGGATTAGTCTTAAAAGACACTCGATTATGTTTTCCTTCAAGAAATCGAGAGCAATTCTCTAAACAAGCACTTTTTAACCCTAGAAGAACATTGTTCTTTGCTAAATTTTCAAGTTCCTTTACACTAGTGTGACTTAACCTCTTGTTCCACAACTCCGATGAATTTTGTTTCTCCACCAGATTCACAATGCCATTTAAAATTGAAGCTTGTATCAACTACAAATTCATCTTTAACTTCTTTCCTCAAGTTATAACCTGGCGACCTCTACTAAACTTCCAACAACCATCACCAAAGAAGTTATTATAATTGTCATCACCATGTTTTCCAATGAAAATCAAGTTCAAGCAGGCATCTGGAGCATATCTGACATCTCTAAGGAGTAATGTAGAGCCATTTCTCATCTTCGAACAAACATTACCCATGTCAACTACCTTAGACACACCATTATTACCCATCCTTAGTGAACCAAACTAACCCACAGTGTAGGTAGTAAATAGTTCCTTCCTTGAAAAAAATATTGACTGTAGCACCAATATCATCCACTTAACTAGTATCAAAAGAAACTATATTAATGTCACAATTATCAAAACAATAACTAGATCCTCATTTATAGTTGATCGTGTCGTTCGAGCTTTAAAATTTATAAGCTCTCAAATACAGCAAGCGCACGGGCCACGATTATAGTATAACAGGTTTCGATCCTACAAGGAGGGTGATTAATCTAATCCTAAAAATTCAAGGAAGAAGTAAATACGAGAATTGAATTCAACCAATTAAAACAGAAGTTAAACACGAACCACGAAGGAATTAACAATTGAGAAACAAGCATGCATAATGGAAATCAACCAAGAATTTACCAAGTTATGAGAAAGGGGATTTTACCTATCATTAATGCTAACCTAGCTGATTATGTGTTAATGGGGTGTCAGTTCTAGATGATCATAGGATTGATTACTCAAGAGAATGTCATTAAACCCTAATTGGATTATGAAATTTGTAATCTCTCAATTTACAAATTATCCAAAACCTTAATTAGATCTAAAGCTCTCTAATAAACTATCGAAATATCACACAGGATCTCTCTCTGAGCAATTACTAATATGATTTGTCATAATTTTTATTAAATCACCTAACTCTCATTAATCAAATTATTCATTTTTCATTCAGTTCACCCTCTCAGTTTATTACCAAATTATGCAAGAATGCAATCAAATTATAACATTCATCCAATAAACAAAAAAAAACTAAATTATCATTAAATCAAAATAAAATGTCGAAAAAGAGTTAGAACATCATCAACATTCTCCCATCTGTCATGACACAATCCATCCCAACTTTATACATGAATAAAATTCAAATGAAAAGGAAATAGAAACTTAAAATGGATGATTTGACAGGCAACAGTTTCAAGAAACCTCCTGATTTGGGTAGCACGTCGAGTTCACTTCTTCTTCCTCTTTCTTCCTCTTCCTCCTCTCTTTCTCTTCCTCTTTATGTCTTAGGGTTTGCAAAAGTGGCTACATAAAAAGCTCCTTTGTGTTCCTCTTAATGTTCTTTAAATAGTCTTTTATTTTTTAGGTAACACTAGGGTCTTTTCGGGGTCCAAAAGGTCCAAAAAGTCCCTCAAAATGTGAAGTTTGTAAGAGACTGTGCGTCTGCTCGACGTAGGCCATGACTGTGACCCATATCTGAGCCTTTTGTCACAATCATGGCTTGATAGGCTATGATCATAGGCTGTTGTTTTAGCCCAAATGTCTTCCAAAACTCCTCTATTCTTTGATATTGACCATGAAACACTAGCAAACACATCAAGGTATCTCAAAAACATAATTTTTAAGCCCAAAAAGTTGTACTAACCTATAAAACACTTTAAACACAAATGATTAACAACCTAACACAATTATAACCTAAACACATACTAAATGATCGATATTTTAGTCAAAGAACCCAGATCACTAATTTTGCAATCTAATGACTATTATCAACCTAATAGATTATGTTCAAAATTAAATTGATTTCATTCCATCTAAGCCATCGATACATTCATATAATTCACAATATACAACCTAAACACACTAAAATAACAATATGCAAAATTCACACTCAAAGCAAAACACACAACCCTCCCTACATTTAAACAACACATTGTGATTAATGTGAGAAGGAGATAAAAAAACACACACAAAAGGGGGAAATCAAACAGAATATATGAAAAGCAAAAACAACAGCAAGAACTAAATGGGTTAGAACACAAACTCATGGTGATGGAGGTGATGATGGTGATGTGTTGAGACCAAATCCACTGGACGCTTGAGATTGTTGTCTTATCTTGGAATTGCTTATAGAGAGTAAGAGAATTATTGATCCCATATCAATTCAAATTATTACAATTTTATTTAAAAATCAAAACAACTCTAACTAAACACAATAATTTAAATCTAACTACTGAACGTGCTAATTTATGGTCATCAGCTTGACCTTGTATTATTTGAAACTCAACCGGGATCAATTATGAGCGGCTTGCTTCCACCCTTCTTGTTCAACATTAATTTTTTAGCCTGTGAGTAAGCTACAAATTGTAAAATGATCAGAAGGACAATATTGATAAAGTTGAGAAAACTAATTAATTTCAATAATATCCTTTTCACTTACAAACTATCGATAAAATAGGGAATAACGAAACTCCCTAAATCTTCAATTAAGTAAAAGGGTGAGATACTCTTGTTCTTCCTTAGTCACTCTCTTTTCTTCTTCTTCTTTTGCTTCACAAACAAAGACTTTCATAGCTTCTTCAAACTTGATGTTCGTTGTCATCTGTTCTTCTTCCTTATGCTCCTTTGAAGATTCGGCATCATCAACTCTTATGAATGGTATTCTTAGTGGGTAAGGAGGAGGAACATAAAAAGGGTCCTCATTCTTTTCTTCATCCTTTTTCTGCTTCTCTTGGCCTTTTACAGAGTAAGTTTCAGCTAGACGATCTATTAGTTCTCCTAACTCTTTCCCACTCCTAAGTGTGATAGCCTTAACTGGCTCTCTTGGATATACTTCCGTGTTGCTCGAAAGATTTCCCACACTTTTTATAGATAACACATTGGCAAGCTACTCCACTTGAACCTCCAGGCTGAGAATGGAAGAGGCATGAATCCTTGTTACTTAGTCAATTTACTCTTCTGACCTCTTTTGGGCCTCATCCATACTTATGAGCTTGTCCATGATCTCTTCCAATTTGGAATCATTGTCATTGTATCTATCATGTTGATATCCATGTGACCCTTGATTTCTACACTGAATCTTAGTATTGTTAGATCAATGAAAATTTGGGTGGTTATGCCACCTTGATTGGTATATGCTGGAATAAAGATTGCTATCTCCCTGACCAAATTATGCTCCATTAAAGTTGAATTGCTCTTTGTTGTTGTTTTTTCCTAAGAAGCAGTCAGCTGCGATATAACTGTCTTGTCCACATGACTCAGCATTGCTGTGACTGGAGAGGAAGAGGTGGCTTTTAGGCTATTTAATTGCTTGGTTAGGTTTTCGATCTCAGCATGCAATGTTGTCATTGAATTTGTGGCAATCATTCCTCCTAGGTCCCAAAAGGTTGACTGCTGTCTACTTCGTTATGAAGTCAAAAGACAACTAGTTTATGTCATGTCTTCTAACAGATCGTGTGTTGCTTCAACTATTTTCCTTATGAATGATCCTCCAGTAGCTGCGTCTATGGTGCTCTTTATGGGTGGATTAGCTCCAATATAGAAGGACTGCAATAAGAATTCGTTAGGTCGGTTATAATAAGGACAACTCCTTTGTAACTCCTTATACCGCTCCCACGCTTCATATAAAGACTCCCCATCATTTTGCTAGAAATTGATAATTTCCTTTATTAGTCTTATTGTCTTGTTTAGAGGGAAATACTTTTCTAGAAAAACTCGCACCAATTGCTTCTAAGTTGTGATATTAGATGGGTGAAGAGAATTCAACCAGGCCTTGGCTTGATCCTTAAAACATTTTAACCTATAAAACATTTAAAACACAAATAATTAACAAACTAACACAATTCTAACCTAAACACATACTAAATGATTGAATTAATCAATAAACACATATCAAACTATACCCTAAAACACGATGCAATTTACACTTATCAGTAATAGTGGAAACTTGATCAACACTACCATCTTCATACTTTCTTGACTTGTTACCATTGCTCTCATCTCATTCTTCCATTTATAACAATTCCTTTTGATGTGACCTTTCTTGTGACAATGATGACACTCAACATCTTATATTTTGACCTATACTTGCTTATACTTTTGCCTCTATCACTATGACTTCTATTTTTCTATCTCCCCCTTTGCTCCACAAACAAAACTTCAGTCTGTGATGATGATGAACCCTAAGTTTTTCTTCTTACTTCCTCATTGAGAATTCCACTCTTCACATAGTCTATAGACATAACACCATTAGGGGCAGAATTAGTGTGTGAGACCTGAAATGTCTCCCATGAATCAGGCAAAGGATTAAACAACCATAGTCTAAGAATCTCATCATCAAATCTTACTCCCAAATTAGACAACTGATCTAAAATACCTTGAAACTCATTCACCTGGTCAAAGATAGGTGTACCTTCAGTATATCTCAACTTATCAGCTGCTTGAGAAAAAACAACTTATTATTCCTAGTATTGGAAGCATACAACTATTCAAGTTTATTCCACAGTCTTCTAGCATGTCTTTTATTAGTGACATGATTTAAAACATTATCTTCCACCCATTTTCTAATATAAACACAAGCCAATTTATGCTCAAATTGTCAATCTTCATCCTACTTGGAATTCAACTTCTATAAAGCAAACACAAGAAAATGCATACTTTACACAAATAATAGGTCTTTCATCTTAACTTTCTATTTGTGATAATTCATGCCATTTAAAAAACTGCTCTGATACCACTGATAGAAGGAAACGGGGTTTCTTAAGAAACATAACACATAGTGAAATCAACCCCAATTTGCTAGAATATATTAGGAGCATTAAAGTGATATTAATCCAGCAACCAATAGAAGATAAACCAAGCAATAAAACATACAAATATGCAAACAAAAGAAAACCAAAAAATTTTACGTGGAAAACCCCTCCAATGCGAAGTGGAAAAACCACGAGACTCGTAAGTCTAGCCCCAAAACTCCACTATCATTAATCAGAAGTAAAGTACAATATTTAGCAAGTACAAAATTGAGATATGGCCTTTAAAAATAAACAAAAGAACCAAATCTTAGAACAAATAAAAATGTTTGTGGAAAACTTCACAAAAAATAGCAACAATCTTACAAAATTTATTACTAAATATCTAACTATCAAAAACCAATCTCCATCATTCAGAATGTAGATTAGGATGTTAACTACCTCCAATTAAAATGTCAGGCCAATTAGACAACGTTTTTATCTCCAATTATGCATTTGATCACAACTACTCTGTGCTGAATCTCGCTGAAAAATCCTGCAGAAATTCTGCCCACTTTTCCACCCAAAAATCGATGAAAATTACCCATTTAATAGTACTTAGATAGCTAGGGAAAATCCCTAATGGGCCTTAAGACATTACCTATTTGGATTTCTTCATATGTATTTTCCTCAAATTCACGTCTTCCCTACTATCATATTTATTTGGGTGGTGAGTGTCCATAGTACCAGTAGCGTGAGTGTGATTCAGACTTATAATATTCCCCTTTTATTTCATAGAGCTATAGGATAGGAATTATCTCAACTAACCTTTCTAAAATAAAATAATTACACCCTTTTTAAAACCTCTACATTCCTTTATATCATAATCATAATCCTTATAAAAGGGACAATACATATATGTGGTCTTCCTCTCAAGCCCCTGTTAGAAGAGCTTTAATGGCTTTAAAAAATCTTTCTCTTGTATATAACATAAGATTTTTTTTAGGAAACATTTCTTAGCTATAGATTTGAATACCTACTATCCTTTTGATGACTATAGTTACACCAATTTTTTCTCTCTTTTTAGCGATCTGCTACAAAAATACTTCTCTATGTTCCTTTTTACTAACCCTTATTAGATTTTCTTTTAGTGTAGGTTTACTTGGATATCTCTTTGCTTTTTTAATGGTAATGAATATTTACATCTTTTTTTATATATCTCTTCAAGGATCTTCACTTTGTCCTTCAATAATTATCTTTGTATAGTTTTATAATTTTGAATACCTTTCAAAAGTGATCACTATTATAGTAAGTTTATGTACGATATGTTTGCATCCTCTCCTTAAAACCTTTATGTGTATCATCAAAATGTTTCCCCTTACATATGTATAATATCAAAGAGCATTATGAAGTCCTTAGGCTTGCACTTGTTATTTTTAAATTAAAACTCAAAACACATTTTAAGCTACATAAGCCTTACAATAGACTTACATGGTAGGGTATGATACCATTCCCTCATGGCACTTATCAGTTTTAACTAGAAGGTTTTACATTTTAGTTCATTTAATTCTTTCTATAAGTTTATGATTTTTCCTAAAGTAAATTGTGTGATTATTACAACTTATTAAGCTATTGTAAGTTTCCAAACTTAGGAGCTTGAAATTTGAAGGGAAATTTTTTTCTATAATAGTTAAAGTAGAAGGATTATCATAGCTAGCTTCTTAGTTACCCTTTTGTGACACATTTAAAGGTAGAACATGAACAACATTATACCTTAATAATTATCTTATTGAATTGTTGATATGTTGTTCTATATATTGATATCTATGAATGGAAATGTTTTTTCCCTACACCTAACGGATCAAAACTCAGTTTTGTTCTTACAATTATGCAAAAATATCTATAATAGTTTGTTAGTTGCTAGCTACTAGCGGGGAGTGCCAGCATCTATGGAATGAAATTAGATTAAAGATCAAGTTTTTCCTCTCCTTTATCATCAATATCAAATATAAATATGAAGTGTTTGCATAAAGAAAATAAATATAGTAAAAAAATAATAACGTAAGTGGAACTTTTAAAAATTACTAAGACGAATTAAACTAAGAAGAAATAGAGTTAAACTATAAAGAAAATTACCCAAGAAGTGTGAAAGAATAAGAGTTTAAATGGAGCTTAAATACATGAATAATACTTTAGAATTCACTATACACTATACAAAGACACTTAAAATGAATTACTGCATTTACAATTCCATGATGTCATTTGTTTTGAACATAAAAAGGGGCCTTCATGTAAAATTTTTGTTCTTATGTGGATATCTTCTTTAATTTTGAACTTTTAGAACTTGAATTTCATAATTTTTTAAAATTACATATAAGATATGTACAAGCATTAAAATGATAAAGACAACTAACAAGCATTAAAATGATAAAGACACCTAGGATTTAGTTTAACCTAAATTGCCTACCATTATACATTATCCCATTAATGAGTCCTTTTGAGCCTAATTTATCATTCTAGAATTTTTTATAATAACCTTTTTATAAAGAATCTTAAACTTAAAAAATAAGTATTTATTCCCTCATTATGATTAGTAGAGCCTTTACTTATTTTTTAAATATTTTTTGTAAAGGCGAGGGAGACCCTAAAGTATATGAAAAAGGCAATATAACAAGGGGAACCTCATGCTAATTCAAAAATGTTAACAAGTGAAAAAAATAAAGTGTTGGAAATCGAATGGCATAGATTCTTGCACTTGAAAAGATTGAAGGACAAGGAGTGCTTGCAAGCATCAGGGGAGCTAGTGGAGTGAGAATTAATGTTTCTCTTGATGTATTTGTTATTGTGAATATTTTTATTTTTCCTATTCCTTTTCCTTGGTTAGCTCTATTACAAAATTATTCATAGTTCTTTTGACTTTTTCTTGTACATAAGTTGTGGGGTTAGATGATTTTCAATGATGAGAACCAGCTTAGACCAATAAAGGAAACTACACAAGATCCCTTAAGCATTTCAATTGAGCCAATTACACATTTTAGGGATAAAACAATGTGAATCACATTTTGACGATTAATTGAGCATATTAAGTGCAATAAGAGAATATGGCCAAGGCATGTGATTTCGAAGTGCAATCGATCTATAATGGACCTATTTTGTGCGTAATGGCTAATGTGAAAGCATAAGCATGATAGGTTGTTGTTTATCCCATTATAAGCCAAAAATGCTATTTAGCGCATAAGCATGATATGGCTATTGTTTATGATATTTTTGGGCTATAAACACTATTTAAGAGCCTTTTATACTATTTTATGATATATTAATTATTATCTTCATATTAAGTGTATTTAAGCTAGAAATTCTTGTTTTGGAAGTTAAAAAGGCTATTTAAGTCCTAGTTAGGGTTTTACAAGTGTGTTAGTTTATAACACCCTAAAAGAACGAATTGTAAGCAAATTATTTTAAGTGAAAATATATTTAGGAGGCTTCTCCATCTTTGGTTTTGACCTAAGGCTTGAACTTATCATAAACAAATGTTCCTTTGCATTCTCAACAAGACTAGTCATATAAATTCTTGATCGTTTAATGTATGGTGGCTAACTCTGATCTAATTTCTTTGGTTCTTATCCACTTAGAGCATTGGTTTATAAGGTTGGAATAACTCTAATTTGGGTTTTAAGATCTGGGTAATTCCTTTAGTGTTTGACTTTCAGGAATTATGTCTTAAGGTTCACATCAAATTTGGTATTAGAGCAAGGCACTCAAATCATGTTAGATATGACTATCTTCTTATTTTGTTTTGTATTTTTCTTTATTTTTATAATCTACCTTATTATTAACTTGTCTTTGCCCTTTTCCTTTGTTTTTTACTAGTTTTATTATGTTTTTGTGTTCATTTGTCATTAATTGCCCCCTTTTCAATTTGAATTATGTGTTTTTTGTTTTGAAGTCACTAAAAATTTAAAAAAAGAGAAGAAGAATAAGAAGCAAAGTGTGAATTTTGTAATACTATAAAGTTTATGACTATTAGTTATCATTTGATTATGAATTATGACTTTTAGGGTGTTTGGTTTAGATTTTGGAACATTACTAAGATCTGATGTTTATTAGTGTTCCCAAGGGTTGATCATTGATATGTGTTTAATTGATTGTATAACTATTCCATAAAACTTAGTGATTAATGACATGAAATTGCTTAAGATACTCATTTTGACTCATATGTGGTTTTAGGCACAATTCGGAAGCAAAGGAGTTAAAGTAAGTCAAAAGCACTATATTTGGTTATTTTTTGAAGAATCGTATCTACTTGTCTTCATGTAACAAGAATAAGGAAGATTAGAGAAAATAAAGACAAGAAGAAGATAAGTAGATTATAACACAAAGAAGAAGGACCAAGCTATGTCGCTCACGGCCAAAGCTAGAAAAAAATGCATAGTCGTGAGCAATCACTCATGGCTGTGCATGGATTTGTATGGCTACCACTTGTCCATTTAATAATAACCTGGTATTTTATTATAAGAGAAGTGTGGAAGGTAATAGCTGGACGGTGGATGGTGGATGGCTATACATGGGATTGCATGGTGACGCACACCAACTGCCATTCCACTACTATTTAAAGTATAAAGCAAAGGTCATAGTTGCATGCAAGATAGTGAATTTTATGGACAATATAAACCGAAGATGAAAGGCATTGCATTTGGAGTGTCGGTTGGAGTATAATAGTTGGGAGGGTTGAAGCATCACTCATGCATATGTATTGCATAGGCGTGAGTTATTTCTCATGCCTATGCAGGTGCTCACGAGTGTAAGGCTCTCTCACAAATGCAAGATTTAAATGTGAGATCAAAAGATAATTTAAGATGAACCTTCAGTTAAAAGTTAGCTAAATCATATGCATTAGAGAGAATGTGACAGCTCTAAGGATCTAATGTGAGTCCAAATAGATGGATCATGACTAATAGACTTAACATAGGTAAGCGTTGGACTGGACTAGTATGCCATGAAAGGTTTTAGGCTTGGATAACTCATTATCAATGGATAGAGATGAAGGGAAGATCTTAGATGATTTGGTGGATAAGATCACAATAGATATATGTTAGCATGAAAAGATAAAGACCATATGGGAGGATCAATTGAAGATATGAAAGTTCTTCATAAATATAGATGCATCTTTCCTAATTAAATGCAATATATTATAGTTAAATCCTATAAGGAAAAGTCCTATTTGGATGAGGTGTCATCTAATTGGTTAGTGTAATGTAATCTGATAAGGGTAGACATGACCTAATTAGTTCAATTCAGTTAAGATTTGAATTGTAAAGTCAAAAGTGCCTATAGACAGCTTATTTAATCCTTGCTCCTTAATAGAGATAGAGGAGAGGGAAATACATTAAGAGAAAGCATTCCTTTATATACTTCTATAAAATTAATAAAGGTTAGTTTTTAATATAAATCTTATATGTTTATTATTGCCTTTGATTATCCATTGTTTATGTAGTACTCTTGAAAGAGTGTGAGAATAAACACCACAAGGCTTATGAGGCATTCAAGAACAAGGTTTTATTAGTCAACAATCATGTGAGAAGGATGGGTCTCGCTTAAATGGAACTAAGAAAGATTGTCCTGTAAAGGATTAGGCATAGATTCGGTATAAGTTCATATTTAGGAAAACTTTTGTAATATCAATTGTAAGCTGAAGATAATATATGCTTCACATAAAACAACATCTTGAAATAACAAAAAGAACTAAGAGCCTGTGAGTTAGAAATAATAAATCATAAATAAAGCTTTGGTTCGAATGCATCGACTATAATAATAAATAAGGGAAAGGTTTTTTAAAATCTTTTTGATTGATATACTTAAACAGGTCCAAAGTGAAATAATTGAACTTGAAAGTTTACATTTTGAATCTGAAATGAAAAAGAATATGAATAATTCAACTGGATTTTTTAGATGATACCTAAGATGTCGATTACTAACTATTAATACTATGTTTTATTAAATTAATTGATAAACTTGCTACAAAACTTTTTCCTTTAATCCTTGCAAAATAAATAAAAATTATTTATTGTTTTATTTTTTAATTTCATTAAAAATATTTTATTGCCTTATCTTATGCTTTTCGAAGAAATCAATAACCTCAAATCATATGAATCCTAGTTAATTAGTATAATTGTTTGTTTTAGTTGTGTTTGTTTTACTTTGTTTGAAGTATCTATTTTCATTCCTTCTATTTTTCATTCTACTTATTTTTTATTGTATTAGTTAACACCTTCTTTCAAAACAATTTCATATGACAAATGCGTCTTCCTCTCTTTTTCTCTCCAAATGAAGATTAAGATCTCTGATTTATTGGTTGAGGTCAAGATCCAAACATAAATATGTTCATATTTGTTCATTAATTCCTTCAATTTTTATAAATTGTTTCTTTTTAGGTTAAAATGTCCTACGTAGATTGCAATAAGCGATAGTGTTCTTTAAAAGTGTTATGTATTTTCTACAAAACTTTTTTCCATATTTTAGGCTATGTTTGGTTGGACGTAAAGTTTTTTTTATGGAATGAAATGATTTATAATGGAATGGAATAAAAATAGATGTAATATTAAAAAATTGTTGTTTAGGAGGGATGGAAGATTTCATAATGTAATATAGTGAAATGTTGTTTGGAAGAAGGATTTATAATGTAATATAGTGAAAAGTTGTTTATCATTTTACATTCCATCCTAAACTTCCCAAATCGAAGGTTTCTAATTTTTACTGTTTATGATGGAATGAGATGTAATATGAAACCCTCATCTTCCATCACATTCCATTTCATTCCATTATAAACCCTCTTCCCAAACGATGGAATAATATTCCATTCCATTCCATTTCATTTCGTTAATAAACCCCCAATGAAACATAGCCTTAAATTCTTTCTTAATTTGATTTTCACTTATATGGTAGATTTTCTGTTTTTATTTCATATTTATATTATAACTATATGGAGCTAATAGTCCCTGTCTTTGTTAAAATTAGAGAGAAACCTCTCAATCCCTGTTTCTGTTAGCGCTTATCGGCTTACCTTTTAGAGTAATACCAAAATTTTACCCTTAACTAAAAATGGTAACGACTAATTTAGTTTGTCCCTAATCTCTCCTCTTAGACCTAACATCTCCTCCGAAAGTATCAATGGCACAAACAAACGTTAACCCTGTCACCAACTAGGCGCTTTTCAATTATGACTTCCTTTTTGGTTAAAACCTTCTCCACTTTAATACCTCCTGCTTATTTAAAACTAGACTTCTCCATTACCTCACCTATAGCTTTTTACTCTAAACCATAATCCTTTACTCCTCATCCATCTCTAGCACTCAACCAATCAACTCCTTTACTGAGTACTATAACTATTTAAGCTAGTCCAGATCATCCTTGCACCTCTACTAAATCTATTTAGGCAACAAATTAAACTTGGAAACAAGAAATAGGAGATAAGGATACTTATCACAAACTAATATATTTCCTACCAGATATTGACTCACAAGTAATATCTTCTTTTGTAATAAGGTGTTAGGGGATGGGCCTCCTCCTTAGTAGGCTTTTCCACAGGTAAAAGGCTTGCTTTTCCAACTGCTTAATAATGGGATAACTCTTTATGGAAAAGTTGGGGACTCATTCAAGTGTTAGTCAATGAAGAAGAGTTATTCATATTCAAATTCAAGTTAAAAGCCTCGCCTGAAAAGCTGTCGAACCTTGGATCGTGAATGGGAAATATATTTGCCTATAAAAATAAAGTCCATGCTTAGTTAAGGTAATAACTGAGAGTGAAAATATCCTCATATAGGTTAATATTCATCGAGTCTCACTTTAGTATTGGTTTATTAGAGGCCTAGGTCATTTGGCAAGTTTCATTGACAAGCCAATCTACATGGATGAAGTAACCACAATATTAAAGAGAATAGATTATGTGAGGATTTACTTGGATATCCCCTTCAGAAAGAACTTCTTGGACAAGATCAAAATCACCAGACTTAATAAGGAGGGAGTGCTAATTCAAGCTAAAATCTCAGTCACTTACCAATGAGGGAGGCGAAATACAAAACTTGGGTAGCCATAAGGAAAAAAATTAAGATTATTATGAGTAAGGAGATACTAACCTATCCGAATGGTCAGTGTTCTGAAGGCAATAAGGAAGAAAATATGAATGAAGCAAGAGATGATATACCTTTAACAAACATGGAGACTAAGGAACACCTGGTGGGAGCTACTAATGAAAATAGCAAGATTTCTATAGATTCTGATACATCAAGATTGAATAAAGATAATAATGAAGCAGATGATTTGAATGTCAGCAATCATTTAAAAGGAATATGTAAGGATGATAGTAAGAATCTTTCTTCTATAATACATTCTAGAAACTCCAAAGGGGAAGTAACTCATTCGAAGGTATACCAGACAAAGAAGGAAAAGAGGATTCAAGAAAATAACAAGTACAAATGAATAAATATGGGACCAATTATAAGCACTTAACAAAAACACCAAAAGCTAAGGAGGAAGCAATAGTTAGGAAAACCACTAATAGAAAATCAAAGAGGAAGAACCTTAATCTCCTCTTTAAAAAATCTATGAATTTTGTCACATGGAATGTGAGGGGTATTAATAACCCTAAAAAGTAGCAAATGCTTCATGATTGCATACATATCTATTTTGCTAGTCTTCTTAAAATTGAAATAAAGAAGTCCTACTACCAATAAAGACTATGGTTTATCCAAAAACATTAGGATTCCATCAGCACCCATGATCATCATCACAATGGAAGAATCCTTCTTTTTTTGGACTCCAATGAAGTTAAGGTTTATTAACACTCAATGTCATATCAATACACACACTACTAGACAACTCTTATCAGGTATGCTATAAGAGTATGTAATACTCCCCCAGACTTTAACTTTCATGTAAGAATTTTTTTAAGGGATTTGAGGCTCCTATAGGTAGGAACTCAACTCTATAAATCTTAATGGGGGGGATTTTAACTGCTTACTCTCCTAACAAGAAGTTCAAAGAGAAAAAGCTAAGCACAATTCCTTTAATATGTGTCTGCGAAGTTGCATTAGAGATATAGAAGTTACAGACCTTAGATTCAAGGAATCTTCTAATATAGTCTAATAAATAGATCAGAGAGTGGCTGCTCAGGAAAAAACTCAAACCTACCTTGGTAATTTCCAATAGTCTCACCCCATTTCCTCTAAGTCATTTTTACTTTAATAACCATCATGTTCATATCATTGTCTAATAAAAATTAGCCTCAATCAAGACCAATTTCATATAACCACTCTCTTTAGATTTAATAATTACTTGATCCATACCTTAGCTTTTCAAGAAGCAGTGGAAAGAGGGATGGGCAAGGAAGCTACAGGTTATAAGCTTACAAATGTGTGGTGAGACTAAAAGCAATAAGAGAGGAGCTAAAACTCCTTAACAACAATTCTATTGGAAACACTAACACAGTTAAAACTTGATCTCTAATTGACCTAACCAAGATTTAGGAGTTAGTCTACAATTTCCCTAATGATGTAGCTCTAAAACAATATAAGAAAGTAGTTGTTGCCAAATACATGAAAACCTTGGAAGCTCATTACTCTCTGATTAAACAAGAGGCTATAATTTTTTGGCTCAAAGAGGAAAACCTTGGAAGCTCATTACTCTCTGATTAAACAAGAGGCTATAATTGTTTGGCTCAAAGAGGGAGACAAGGGTGCAAAATTCTTCCACAACACGAGCTGGGGTTAAAAACCCAAGGCCGTTGGTTTAGAATGATCACTTGAAATTATGTAAGAGAAATAGTTGTAGTCTCCTCCCCTATTCACATAACTAATAAGTAAGAAGCATTACTACCTGCCACTAAGAGATTTTGCATAAAGTAGCTAATTCAATGTTGGCTAAAAGGTACCTAAAAACTATTACGTCTCTTCAATCCATAAGCAGTCAACCAAAAGGATTTGAAGGCAATAAAATTGAATCACTTTAAAAACCTTTTAAAAGTGAAATTTCACTTAACTTATCCATCATTGGGCCTTAACAACCTCACCCCTACAGGATAAATCAAGATCAATCAAGCTATTTACTTAGGCATTTCATAAATGAAGACATTAAGGAAGCTCTCTTTAGTTTGAGGCCTGACAAAAGGCCTAGTTTGGATGGCTTCAATGCCAACTTCCACAAAACTTGACCCCTCATAGGTAACACCACCATTGTAACAGTCCAAGAATTTTTCACCTAGGGTAAACTACTTAATGAGCTTAATAATCTCATATAAGCTTGGTCCTTAAGTTCCTAAACTACAATTCTTTGGTTAAATATAGACAGATCTTACGTTGCGATGTTGTATACAAAGTCATTTCTAAGGTGATTGTTTTTAGATTCAAACATATTCTTAACTCCATTATTAATCCTTATTAATAAGCATTCTAAAAGGGAGAATAGTTGGTGATAATATTCTTTCGGCCCATGAATTTTTCAAGTATTACCATGTGGATTGAAGCATCAAAAGTTGTACTCTTAAGGTGGATTTAAACAAAGCATTTAATTTAATGAGTTGGTCCTTTCTAGCATCTATTTTAAAGGCATGGAACTTTCTAGAGAAATTTATGGAATAGATCAAACAATGCTACACCACATTATCATATTCCATACTTATTAATGGTAACCTACTCAAAGATTCAAATTTGCTTTCTTGTTTACAATGTGCATGGAAACATTATCAAGAGTAGTTGATTCTAGAAGAATAGAGGAATATAATTTCAAGTTACATCATAACTGTGAAAGATCCCAAATCATAAGTTTGTCCCTTGCAGATGATCTCCTCCTATTATGGTGACAACTTTGAATCAATTAGAGTTTTTTTACTAGCTTTGCAAGACTCTAAACTTATGGTAGGGCTAAGTATTAATCCTAGCAAAAATAGCTTCTTTTTATCCACAAGAAGTGAAGGAATTTTAGACTTTATCTTAGCTAATTGTGGATTCACTCAAGGTAAATTTCCTTTAAGATATTTTGGCATTCCCATTTCCACTAAGAAGCTGACTAAGAAGAATTACCATCACTAATAGAATCAATTAAAAAAAGTCTAGGAAGTTAGTGTAATAAAATTTGATCATTTGCTAGTAGACTTCAATAGATAATTGCAGTGCTTAACGAAATGTACCTAGCTACATTTTCCCACTAGCATCATTAAGCGCATAAAAATAATTATATGAAACCTCCTTTGTTATAGTAAGGAAACGTTTTCTTTAAGAGCTAAAGTGAAATGGTTAAGCATTTGCTACCTTAAGAACTAAGGTAGGTTAGGAGTTAAGCTTTTGAGAATTTTAAATAAGATGATGCTATAAAAGGAATTTAGAGACTCTTAGGTAACAAGATTCGATTTGGGTGAAGTGGATCCACACTTGTTATCTAAGAGACACAAGCTTCTAGGATGTGTAGATTAAACATAGCTTCTCTTTGACATTCAAGAAAATGTTATGAGAGAGGAAGTTAGGAGATACTTTAAATGCATCATTAGAAATGGTAAAAAAAGCTTTGTTTTGGTTTCATTATTGGCATGAAATGGGAATATTTTTCCTTTCTAAGAGATTCGTTCCTGAATTCAGCTAAAGTTGAAATTATTGTCAACCGGAATAATTGGGATTGGCCTTAACATGTCTAGTGAAGATTCTCTAAAAAAAGGAATCAACTCCCCACCTTGCCACATAATCAATAGAGGGAGGATCAATGGATCTACCTCAAACACAAATCCAGTCAATTCAATAATTATTTATGTATAGATATATTTCCATCAACTGTGAGGGAGGTAACTTTGTATGACCTAGTTTTGCAAGAAACAAAAATGCTAAAAACTTCCTTCATATTATGGGTAGCAGTTGGGAGGAGATCAAACACCAAACACTACAAAAAAATGTCGTTTTGCGATGAAAATTACCAATAGAAAATATAAACATTCCATCGGTAAGTCAGGTTAGCGACAGACTTTACCGACAGACAAAGGCATTGTAAAAACGACCGTAGCTAATAATTCCCGAAGAAAAACAAAATGTCCGTCGCAAAATTAATTTACCAACAATTTATTTTGCGGTTGACCGTCGGTATACTGACGATTTATTTTATGGTTAACGGTCGATATATTTACCAACTAACAATTTTATTCCATCGGCAAATTTACCAATGGTTTGTTCTTTTTCGTCGGTAAATTTGTTAAAACATTACCGACGGTTACATTTTTTTCCGTCGATGAGTGTACTGACGATAATTTTCCATCGGTAAATTTGGCCAAGAAATTGATTATTCCATCTGTGATTACCGATAGTTAGTCATATTCTGTCAATAAATGGAATTGATTTTATCGACATAAATTTGTTGTTCCGTCAGTAAATCAACTAGAATTTTTTTTAAAAAAATATACCATCAATAAATTTTATTTGATGATGTTATGGTTGAAGCATAATTTAAATAATTATGAATTTAATATTACACATTTAGTTTGTTTAAATAGAAATTTGATTGATGATATAAAGTTAAAAATATCTTAATTAATAATAAAAACATTACATTGTACATAATAAGTATTTGTAATTCAAATGAAATGACCAAAAGTACACTATTGTTCTGGTGACAACGGATACTCTGATTGGTACAATGAGGTGCTACCCCTACCCTTCAACTCATCCACCTCATTACGAAGTTAAGTTATGTACTCCATCAATGTCTGCATTGTGCTCTAAAGCTCTTGAACTTGATTAGTTGTGGACCGCCTATCAGATGTTGCTGTACTGAACGTAGAAGATTGTGAATAACATTTATTCGCAAATGAACCTAAGCTAAATATCCTTTCACAACAGTCCTTACTACCCACTGCATGAAGATAGGTTTCAGTCTCATTAACATCTTCAGACTGTTGAGACTGCCGTTGAATGCTTTCTTGTATTTGGTCCTATCAGAAAGTAATATTTATATTAGTAAGTGATAATTATTAAACATTAATATTAAACCATAAATGTAACACCCCATTACCATAGGGTACGCACCGGGACGCCCGTAGGTCATTCCGATACATATCCTATGACAAGGGAGC
>JAOQMS010055352.1:0-27618 GCA_027563885.1 Erythroxylum longipes | reverse complement strand
GCCACCCTCGCGGGGCACGGATTCGGATATCACCATCGATATCGGGTTCGTGTCCAACGGGAGTGGGGTGTTACATTATAACTATTTGTTTGGATTAATCATTTGATTTAATTAAATAACTAAGTTATGTCATGATTTTTTCATGATTATTTCTTATATTGAAATGGAATTTGTTACCGGTTTGATTTAAATTAAGGTTTGAAATTTAGGTATTGAGAAATTATATGTATGAATAGATCATGGGATGAATAATAAGTGTTGTACAAAATCTTAGAGAAAGGACCAAATAAATCTTCTAGGAGTAGATTCAAATATAAGAACAAGATTCATAGAACAAGTTAATGCATTCTTAGGATTTTGATTAGGAAGAAATTTCAATCAATCAACTTAATGATAAAAGTTGTATTTATTGAAAAAGAATATTATTATAATTTTAGAATTTCTACTAGTCCAAGAAACCAGGGTTAATAATTAAATTAAGATAAATTTAATTGTAAAAGGTTCTAGGGGATTCTATATGTAGATATTGTTTATCAATTAATTACTTTAATCTTGTTTATAGATTTTGTTTCTTATTTTAGATTAGTAAATTCTGTTTAGTTAATTATTTCTGTTACATCAATAAGTCATTTTATTAGATTATATAATAGAAACATGGTTATTACTAGTATTAATAGTCCTTGTGGGAATAATACTTGTACACATTAGACTATAATATAAGAACAATTTGTGAGATTGCTTGTTTAATCTTTAGTATTGTTTCAAAGGTATACATCACATATCATCAAGTAAAGTGATATAACAAAAATTTTGTAGTCACTATGATCCAAAAAAAAAAGTGGATATATCCATATAATCAACTATATCTAAGGAAAAATAGAAATTAATTCTAGCAATGAATATTTAAATTATAAATTAATCTATTCTTGTATTAATGATCGGTATAAAATTTCCAAGGTGGACATGAACTTGGACCAAGGTTGTATTATATTTTTCTTTCATATTTAATTTGTGTTGTTCTTTTACTGTATTTTTACAATCTTTCCTTATAATGAAAACTTCTTTATTCATTTTTATAAAGAACAAAAATTAGTCTTAGTCCTCTATGTGAGATTGACCCTTGCTCTCACTACTACATATAGTTTAAGGATTTAAGGTTTTATTTTTAGGTCTAGGCAACAACATATCGTCGATTAAAGTAATAGAAAAAAACATCATGAATTTAATATGATCAACAATTAGAACTAGATATTTATGTCTAAAATTTCCTTCATAAAAAAATGTTTAAGATTTTTAAGAATATAAACTATATTAGCCATTTCGTTTAAACCTTTCATTAAATTAGGAGTTAGAAACATTTGACCTCGTTATTCCTTTCTTCTTTGATTCTACATGGCTTCTCAAATGTAAGTTTTCACTTTTTGAACCTCTAGTGATTAACTTTTGTTAGTACTTACATTTCTCCTTAACAATTTCGTCACTTGTTTTAGTCTTTGTAAAGTGATATAATTGCCAAACATCACTTTGTAGTCTCAAAGAGCTTTCATTTTCTTTAGTCCAAGTTATTTTTTGTTTTGTTAACTGATCATCAATTGATTGGGATAAATTACCTCCTACATATGGCTACTTTGAACTTTCTATTGGCTTGGATTATTTGAAAGGATTTGCAATATCCATATAAAAAATTATAGATAATTTATATAAAAAATAAAAACTAGCATAAATATGGACATATAAGCATATTGGTAAGGACCTTTAATAGGTTATATGTAGGAAATAGAGCTTTTTAACTTATGGTATTTTATATTTGCAGTATATAACCTACCATAAGTGTAAAAAGGAAGTTACTAGAAAAAGTCTCAATTCATAATGAAAGAGTTACATATATGATAATCACAATAAGGATACCTTCAGGATTTAGGTTCTTTATAAGGTGTTCATTGTATAAAATTTACAAGTCATGTAAAAAAATAAAATCCATTAACATATATAAGACAAATTTTATGCTTGCTATCTATATTGTTGCTAACTGATAACATTGTAGAACCCACCTCTATTACTAAAAAGATAATATAGGCAAACTACTTGACTCAGTCATCTTATTAAGAGAGAAAACAATTAGATAAAAAAAACTCATTTTAGATAAAATTATAGAATCATATGAAAAGAATAAAATGATATAAGGTAACTTCTAATAGGGTATGAATAATAATTGAGAATTTAATGTTGACCTAGTTGGTTTTTATATTGGTTGGATTCCTACAAAATACAAATTAAATGTTAAAATAATAATTGATAGTATGACATCATAGTCACGTGTGAAACCAATGTAAGTACAAATAATAACAAATGATAACATTTTAATGTCTTCAACTCAGGGAAGCATATATCGAGATTTGAAATGTTTTAGGCATTACTAACAATTTTATGAATCAAACTTCATCCTTCAAATTTTCAACTAAAAAGATGAAATCAACATCTTAGAAGTCCATCTATAATGATAATTTTTTTGAAAATTTTGAATGTATTAGGCTTTAATGGCAAATCAAAATTGTTACAACTTACAAATAGTTTGTCGACTAAAATTAGAAATAACTAAGAACACTTCACCTAAAACTCAAACAGAAAAACATATAAATTGAAAAATAAATTCTAGCTGCATGCAAAATCTAGCTGCACTTATAGTTATACTTGCCAATGGCTATTAACATCCCACCATGCGTATTATTAGTGTACTACCTTATATGCCGATGTGATTTCCACTATCCAAGTTGTTAGCATCCCACCTTGTATATCAATGTGACTAAGCTATTAGCATCCCTATATATGAGCGACAGTAGTGATCCAATGTCCTAAACTAAATCGTTACTTATTATGTCATCAATCTACACATTCCAACATTTATAGAGGTACTGTGGGTGCTGAAAATTATACTTTTCTAAGCTAACTTGGAGCCTAATTTATTGTACCAATCATTTATAAAACTTCTCCTAAGAGTTTCTTTTGTTTTGGAAAGTTCTAAAGTTTCCCTCATCCTATATAGTTGCGAAAGTCGAAGATAGAACTATTTAAAAATATTTACAGGCAGTTCTATTTCTATAGTTCAACCGACGGATTCAAATGCTATCAAGATTATCAATTTTAGCAGTTAATATGCATCAGTTATGAAGCTCCCTCTGTATGTCTATAATATAATCACATTTGAAGAATAGATGTGCCAGTTTCCTCTGCTTCTCTACATAAACAACACTAGTTGGTGAGCTAAGTGTATTTGACTATCCTATCAATTGTTTTTAATATACCTTTCATCATGATCTATAGAGTAAATGATGTATGGGATTAAAGATGACTAGACCAGATGACTTTAGCCCATAACGGCTTCAGAAGTTGTTTGAAAATTAACTTCTTGCAAGAGGAATTTGAAAATTTACCATCAAACTAGTGTCTCCAAATTTATTTATTTGTTTCAGTGTTGCAGTAAGTTTCACAGATTTCATTAGCTAAAGAGTTGGGAAGTGTGGGGTTCTAAAATTTTTCCTTGCTTTGTAATACAGTATTAATCGATGCATCTAAGGGTATTAAGCTAATTAGGGAATTAGTTGTATTGGAGTTAATCAATGGTCCATCTGAAAGCCAAGTATCATACCAAAAATTGACATTCCTTCCATTATCTATCAGAGCAATAAAGTTAGCTTTGTGCTTATCCCTTGTCTTGAGAATGGATTTAAAAGTAGTAGAGGGAAAGTGTGAACAATCTATTGCCCAGATACTCCTGCTCTTGATGAAGTAACTATGTATCCATCTGCACCATAGAGATTGTTTGTCTTTTATTAGTCAGCATAGCCTTTTGGTGAGCAAGATTAAGTTCATGGTTTTAATGGAGTAAATCATCATACCACCTTAATTTTTAGAAGTTCATATTTCTCCCATTTCACAATAGTTTGGTGACTTTTCTCCTTATTGCATAAGAAGTTACTGAACATACTGTCTATGAATTTTAGGATTGATCTTGGGAAAGATAAGTGGGTTGCCCAATAGGTGGTTATGTAATTGAGAATTGAGTTAATAAGCTATATTCTCCCTTCTCACAAAAGATGCCTGGAGCTCTAAGTTAAGATTTTGACTTGTATTCGATTAAGTAGTTCAGTGTAATCCTTATCATTTAATATATATATATGGATAGATGGGAATGCCCAAATATTTCATTAGGAAATCTTATAAATGAAACCCATTTAAGGTAAAGATTGATCGATGAAGATTCGAGGAACTTTTAGAAAGAAAGATATTACTTTTAGAGCAATTGACTTGAAGTCTTTAAGCTCTTTAAAAAATCTTTAAAGCTTTATTCATAGTGGAGAAGGAACTGGCATTGACTTTTGAAAACAAAATCACATCATCTACAAAACAATTGGTTAGTTTAAATTTATCACATTTAGAGTGGCATTTGAAATCCCTCATCCGTGCCACAACATCCTCAATGATTTTATGTCGAGTTTGCTTCACCAAGGCAAAGGGGTATAGAGATAAAGGATCTCGTTGCTTGATCCCTTTTCTATTTGGAAAAAACCTGGTTGGTTGTCCATTCATCAAGATGTATGAGAATAAGTCATCAAGCATTATTCAATCAATCGTATGAATATTCCTGAAAATTCTATAACTTACATAATATTTTGTAATGAAGCTCCAATCAACATTATCATATGCTTTCCTATGAACAATTTTGATATGGCAATTGGGTTTATTTTTCTTCTTGGAGTAATTGTTAACAAGCTCTTAAAGTATCAAAATGTTATCACTGATTATTCTTCTAGGTATATAAGAACCTTGAGTGTTATAAGCTTTAAACTATAAGCTTGGAAAAGATTTTTTTACAAACAATTGTAATAGGCAATTGATATGAAATTAGCACTATTCAATTCACCATTTTATGGTACAAGAGTGATAAGAGTCTTATTGATCTCTTTAGGAAGTGTACCTTTATTGGTGCTTCCCTTTTTCTTGCTTTTATTATCTTATTCCTAGGATTCATGTATTGTATTTGTTGTATAGCTTCCAACTCTCCTTTAGCTGTATTGATAAGACGTTGTGTGTTGCCAATATTAGCATTATAAAGTCTCTTCATTTCCTACTTGATTAATTGTAACTTCTACAAAAAGATAAACTACTAAGTTCCTCAAATATCAGCATACATTCTATAAACCTTCCTCAAACCTAGCTAGTTGCATCAGAAATTTATTGAATCTTAAAGGATGGACAATTCTGTCTACAATCAGATAAGTGAGAATAGGGGTATGATTAGATAAGTGATTACTAGCAAACTTTGAAAACAGTTGGGAAATAGATTCATACCTCTAAGATTTGCTACGCTTTTATACAATTTCTTCTTTATCAAATTAGAATCCGATTGCTTTTTTGTTTGTATATAAAAGCATCCTCCATTGTTATATCAATGCATTGAGCTTCCTTTAAACATCTAATAAGATCAATGCAAGGAGTATAAACTCACCTTGTTCGTTAGATTCCTTAGTTCTTAGAATGGAATTGAAGTCATCTAATAGCATCCATGGGTCTGTAATGGAAGAGGCAATTTGTTTAATGTGATTCCGTAGGAAATTTCTCTAATAATTGCTATTATGTGCATATATGAATAAGATGCATAATCTTCGGTTAAGTTGTCCAATAGTAACCTCTAAATGAATCATTTGTTCTGTTATGCCAGGTGAGAGTATAGATAGTGCATGAGAATCATATAAGACAAAAATTCCACTGTTCGGATGATAAGAGATATTGAAGATGTTGTGCCACTTAGCTGGAAAATAGTTGAGAATATTATTGCTCTCCCTTCTTATTCTCATTTCCAAAATACCAGCCAAGGTAACATTGTTTTGCAAAATAATATCTTTGATCATTAGTTTTTTATTAGGGTATTTAGCCCTTTTAACATTTTATGTAAGAAAATCCATGCAGCTATCTCCCCTAGTGAGAATTTTTTCTTCCTATTCAATCTTAACTTAGTAACAATTTCAAATTCAGATGTTATTTTAGTTTAAAATGGCAGCTATATTTTTTCTAGAAGATCCATTACATTTGTTCTCCATATTTCCAACATTACACTCTACTATACAACTTGCATTAGATGACATCTTTTGTGTCATTTGATACTTCATTATCTTTAGCACTATTTACATTTAGCTCAGCCACCTACATTGTTATGTCTTCCATTTCAACATTATTGGCTAATACAAAAGGAGTTTGGACTGATGTAATTTCTACATTCTATATCTCCACCAGATGTGTATTAAGAGTAAATGATATGTTTTCTGCTACTACTATACATTCGACAACTTTATTAATTGGTACATGGCAAGTAATTCTGGTTGTTATATCTCACATGTCTCCACCATGTGTGTGATATGAGCTATTGATGTGCTTGCATCTGTTGCTCTAATTTTAGCCACATCATTGACAACATACTTCTCAGCACTATTTGATATTAATTCATGATAACCACCTGATTTGAAAGTTCACTTTGTAAGTATCCCTTTTTGTGTTTTCCTAATTTGTAGCCTCTATATACATGCTACTCACAACTGATCTTCAATGGGCTCTAGGTCCTCATTTAATCTGATGAATGGGATAATATTAGGTAAATCAGTTAAAGATGTCACCAGCACACATACTCTAGCATAATTGACATGCTTTGCTTCAGTACTTACTTAATCAAGCACTATTGGTCATCCAACAAAACTTGTAAGATATCTTAACTCGCTCGTTGTGTAATATTCAAGCAAAATGTCTTGTAAGCTTAACGATATTGTATGTTGTCTATTCTCAAATCTTTTAATATCAGTCCAAGTCTCTAAGTCTATAACAACAGGGCTTGTTCTAAACATGCCAAGGTCTGGATTGCAAAACTTGTTTAGTTTCCTCCAAGATGGAAAATTTAAAAAGAAACACGTCGTAAATGTTTACTAGGACTTGTATTAAACCATATTGCTTCTATGAGTTCAATACCCAATATTTCATTACAGGAAATGAAATTCTTTTATCTATGAAGAAACTAACAAGTGTAGTTGACAACGCGTCGTAACGCTAGTCAAAATAAAAACTAGACTACTAGTATAGTAGTGGGGAGTGTAGGTCGATCCCACAGGGAGTGTGTGTAAAGTTGTTGAAATGAATTAATCAGTGTTTAGGATTAGAGGGTTTTGGTTATAAGAAATAAAATGAAACTAGACTAATAAAAATAAATTAAAGAAAACATGCAAAAAATGATAAAAGTGGGGAAGTCGGTAAGGACCTAGTTTTTTGGTTCAATCTCGGCGTACACCCTAATTAAACATATCTCATTGATTTGTTGTTCTCAAAACTCTCCTGACAACTATTAATCGTGAGTCAATAATTAACTCAAGTTTTCCCTTAGGTAGTGTTTAATCAAGTTATGATTGTTAATTAAACCTAACTATCGAATAACCTAGGATACGATATCTATATTCAATTAGTCAGTAGCGTTATAAATTTGGAAAACTAATTAATTAAGACAACAACCATATACAATACGCCATTTAACCTAGATTATGTTATCCGTAATGATTACAAATCATTAGTTGCTATATATGAATTTCGACATAACAATTATGGATTATATCAAATCATCTTTTCAAATAAACGATTTAATGAATCCATTGAAATCATCTTTTCACAATACCCAATGGGTTCATTTACAAATAACTGAACAATAACGAGAATATAATTATCCATACATAAAATCCAAATCAATTAACATAAGATAACAAAATTAATTTCCAATGAGAGAAAGAAAAAACTAAAACAATAAAATACACTTAACCCGGATCATTGGCGTCGATGTCACCTTCGAACCTAGTGTCGGGACATCTAGCCTTTTATGGGTCTCTCCTAAAAAATGCTTTAGCCCTATTGAAATAACCCAACCAAAACCCCTCAAACCCTCGCTACTGTTATGTTTTTCAACTCTCTACTGCCTTCTCACACTATCACTATTGTTCTATTTATCTCGTTTAATTGTTGGTTTACCTCTACTATAGACGCTACTCATTACTGCTCGTTTTAGTTGAAATGCCTCATCACTGTATATTGAATGTTTGCATTTTCCAGATGTTGTCTGCGTTAAACACAAACACTATGAACAACGTCTACATGCATAATTGGACAATAAATAACATGACGACACACAACAGCTAGAGCTTGCAAAAACGCAAACAATGTTTGTGTTTATTGTTCGTCTTCGTGTTATTTGCTGCCCAACTACTACATTTCTCCTTTGGCTATATGTGTTTTGTTCATGCTTCCATCAACCTCTTCTTTTCCTCTTTTGCTATGTAGATGTTGTTTACGTTTTTGCAAGATCCAGCTACTGTGCGTTGTCGTGTTATTTGCTGCCCAACTACTGCATTTCTCCTTTGGCTATATCCATTTCTCCTTTAGGAGACAATTTTTATTGATTATAGAAATTTGAATCTTATAACTTGTAAGGACCACTTTTCCCTTACGTTTATCAATCAAATACTTGAGAGACTTATTTGAAATTACTATTATTATTTTATAGATGGCTTTTCAAGTTATTTTCAAATTCTTATTGCATCAGAGAATCAAGAAAAGATGACCTTCACATGCCTATTTGGTACATTTGTTTACTAAAGGATGCCATTCGATTTATACAAACTATTTGAAACTTTCCAAAGGTGCATGATGAGAATATTTTCTAAATATATTGAGAAGATCGTACAAGTATTTATAGATTGTTTTAATGTCTATGGTTCCTCTTTTGATAATTTCTTAGAAAATCTTACGCGCATTTTGGAATGATGTATTGAAAGTAACCTTGTGCTTAACTATAAAAAATTCCATTTTATAGTTGATTAAGGTATAATTTTAATGCATGTTGTGTCCTCTAAGGGTATAAAGGTTGACAAATCTAAGGTTTATCTTATTTTTAATTTTCCTTTCCCCTCAAATGTGTAGAAAGTTTGTTCTTTTCTTGGCTATACAAGTTTTTATTTTAGGTTCAATAAATATTTCTTGAAGATAGCCTCTCATTTATGAAAGTTGTTACAATAAAATGTCCATTTTGTGTTTAATGATAAGTTCAAGGAGGAGTATAAAAAACGTAAGAAGATCCTAACATCCCTACTAGTGATTCAAAATCCAAATTGGTGCCTTAATTTTGAGATTATGCATGATTCCAATGAATTATTCTACAATTTAAGAACTTTTATTTATTTCATTTTCTTTAGAAAAATTTTAGTTATATTTATTGGGTGTTAAAGATATTGTTTATTTTGACTATATAGCTTTAAAGTACTTACTTACCAGGAAAGAACCAAAATAGAGATTAATCATATAGATTGTCCTTGTTCAAGAGTTTGATTTAGAAATAAGAGACAAAAATGGGGAAAAGAATATGGTTGCTCATCAGCTAAATTTTTTTGTTCGAGAGGAAGATGATGTCCCTTTTGAGAGAAACATTCTAGATGAACAACTGATTTCTACCAATTTGACACCTCTATGATATGCAAATATTGTGAATTTTCTAGTTGCTAATAAGTTACTTACATGTTTTGTAAAAATCTCAAAGGGGTAAGTTGAAGAGTGAAGCAAGGTACTATATGTTAGATGAACCTATCATTGGAGGCAATATGTGGACCAGGTAATAAGATAATGTGTTCTTGAGAGTAAGACGCTTTCTATTTTGACATTCCATCACTATTACACTTGTGAAGGTCACTTTGGAGTATAAAAGACTACTTATAAGGTTTTAGAGAGTGTTTTTTATTAGCCTTCATTGTTCAAGGATGTATATGTCTTTTGCAAGTTATACGATAGGTGCCAACGGGCAAATAACTTATCCTATAGAAATCAAATGCCATAAACCCCTATTATAGTTTTGTGAAATATTTTAAGTTTGGTCCTTGATTTTTTAGGAACATTACCTCCATATTTTGGTTTTAATTATATTTTATTTATAGTTTATTATGTTTCCAAGTGGGTGGAAGCTAAAACAACGAAGACTAATGAAGCTAAAGTTGTTACATATTTTGTCAAATATAATATCCCTTTTAGGCTTAGGATTCCAAGAGCCATCATAAGTGATAGGGGAATGTTCTTTTGCAATAGGGTAATTGAAGTTTTGTTTAAAAAGTATCATTACACAAGGTTTCCACTTCCTAGCTTCCCCAAACAAGTGGTCAACCTAAGGTGTCCATTATAGAAATCAAGTCAGTCCTAGAGAAAATAGTTCAACTTAATAGGAGGGATTAGAGCTTGAGATTGGATAATGCACTGTAGTCCTGTAGGACAATCTATAAAACACCAATTAGTATGTCCCTATATTTATTGGTGTTTGGGAAGTTATGTCATATTCCTATACAACTGCAACATAAGGCATATTAGTCTATTAAGTGTTACAACATAAATCTTGATGATGTGAGAGTGCATAGAAAGATGCAATTGCATGACTTTGAATGAATTTTATGAGAATGCAATTATCTATAAGGAAAAGACTAAAGCTTTCTATGATAAGATGATCTTAGGGAAAAATTTTGTTATTGGTCATAAAGTGCTTCTTTATCATTTTAGATTTAAATTGTTTCCACATAAGTTATGTTCTTGTTGGCTTAGTCCTTTAGTGGTTTCTAATTTTTTTCTCCATATAGTGCAGTAGCAATATAGAGTCTGAAACCTGAAAAGACATTTCAATTGAATGGTCATTGCCTAAATTCTTACTATAAAGGATTTCAAATGGATAATTGGAAGTTGTGGTATTTGAAACACCCAGATGATATCACATGATGGAGAAAATATGGAATTTAGCTTACAATAGTGAACAAAGTTATTGTTTAGGAGGAAACTTAAAAGGAGTTTGTCACTTTTCTTTTAAATTTTTACATTTTTTTTGTGAATACTCCATCTCTTATGTTTAATGTTATATTATAGATAATGTAAATTGTAAGTGTGGGGGGTAAGAAACTTGGTTTTTATATTTTTTAAATTTCTCTTTACATATTTTTAAAAAGAAAATTTTATATTTCTTTTAGGATTATACAATTATAACTAAATAGTTAAATTAACTAAAAAATTTCATAATAAATTGGGCATGCATTTTTACTCTTGTGGATGTTCAATGTAAGCTTCCCTTATAACAGTATTGTCTTATTAGTAGGCATAACTAGTGAAATTTTGAGCCTTTTAGATTGAAACGTCCATATTTGTCTCATTGGCTTTCTTTCATGTGACCTTTATGACATATACATCTTGAATTTGCCTTATTTTTCTACTCAAGACGAAACATGCATTAACATGAAAATGATATAGTCTTTATTTGTTTTGCAAGTTACATTAGCCAAATTGCTTACCTAATGACAAGATTTATCTTGTTGTTAAACCCCTTAAGCTTTATTAGCCTTTTCTTTATTGTTTAATTTATATTCCAATCATTTAGCTTAACAAAAATTCTTACACAAACTTAAATCTAGTGGAAAATTTGTGATTGATGTTTGTAAAGACATGAAAGAATAAGTATGAGGGTGCTTATATATGAAGGTTGGTTATAGTTGATTGAATGTGATTTTTATTTCCTATTAATGAGTTTGATCATTGATGTAGTTTCTTTATATCTTTGTCTTTCTTTTTGTTTTTATTTAAAAAAGAGAGAATAAAATAGAAGAATTTATCAAGGAGGAAAATAATTTGTTTTGTAAGTACTTTATGTTAATCTTTCCTTCCAAAATTGTAAGGAATGGGTGACTTGATGGTAATGTAAATAAGGGAGAAGCTTTTGTAAAGGGTCACTCCTTATGGTTATAATTGTTCATTTATCATTATTTTTATGGGTGATTTATTCTATTTCTGTATGCCTCATATGATTTGAAGGCTTGAATATAAGCTGTAGAAATGATCATTTAGAGGATTGAATTATTCCCAAAAGTGGATTTATCCCTTTTAACTATCGATGATCCTGTGATTTTTTTTACAATGATTTGTTTTGTTATTTGTTAATAGTAATTAAAATAGTAATAAAGAATAATCAAATAATCAAATAAATAATAAATAATATAAACAATAAACTCATCATAGTTGTTGGCAACCAAGCTTGATTGGATGTTAATTTTTGCACTCAAAACTTTATTGAGTGTTTTTCCTACTTCACTTGTTTTAATGATTTTTAAACTACATGACCCAAATATTTCTCACCTTAACTTTTGGCCTCATAACTACCTTGAAAATTCCTTTGACTCATGTTATATATGTGAACTTTTTAGTGGTAGAGAACTGAAAAGATATACAAAGTCATAAAATGTATTTATCATGAATAGTGTTTGAGTGTATTTATAGATCGATATTTTTAAAACAATTTGTTAAAGTCTACCTCTAGATTTCTCAATTTTTGAAGGGAATAGTTGTTGATTGATCATGAGTAAAAATATTAAAAGTTCAATTCCTGTTATGAGTTTTGAAAGTTATTCCTCTTAACTTATGACTATCTATTTTTAGGAAATGTGATTAAAGAGGAAGTGTTTTAATTTTGATTTTGATCTTTAGTTTTGCCTATGGATGACTAAAAGCTAAGTGTGGGGGAACTTGATAAATGCTTGATTGATTTTCTATTTATTACCTAATACTTAGTGGTTAATTTTTATATTGCATTTAAGATACTTAGTTTTGGTTCATATTTTAGTTTTGGTACAAATTAGACAGAAAGAACCAAAATGAGCTAAATTTACATCCTTGGTGTAGTTCTACTGATTTTCTCATTTGCCTCCATAAAGAAACAAGGAGCTGAGTTAGGATGAAAATGGGGTAAAGAATGGAAGAATTGGAGTCATTATGATTTACATGTCTATATAGAAGTGTATCCGCCATGTTTATGACTTACATAGCCCTGTATGGGACTGAAAACGTGTACCAACTTGAAGATGTTGTTTTAACCATCTCTGTGACCTATATGCCCTTGTGGAGACTACACGACCATGTAACTGACTTACACAATATTGTATCTTGGTTGTGTATCAAATTATGAATGTGTAACTCGACGATTTATGGAAAATTAAAATACATGATCACCTATATGGCCATGTAGCTGACTGTGTATAATTATGTAGCCCTGATTTTGTATTATAAAATGGAAAATAAGAGGCTAATCAAGGAATGTATAGATCAAAGACACAAAATGAGGCAAAATCCTTTCTTTTTAAGAGTTATAACTAACTAATCTTCTTCTTTTAAGTTTAAAAGGGATATTGAGGTTGATTAACTTGTTTAGGCATTCATCAATATTAATGATATTGTTCTTAACTCTTTTTTGGAATGGACTATGTTATTCTGTGTTTAAAATTTGAGATTTATATATGAATGAATTAAGTAGGCCTGATAGATTATTCATGTATGGATTCATTACTAAAATCATGATTATAATTCATAATTATTGTAAATATGGTTCGTGTGTGGCAACATAATGGTCCTACATCATTAGGGATAACACAAAATAAGTTAAATGATCTACTCTGCTAACTTCATTATTGTTTGAGGCAAAATGTTGTTGTCATCTAGGACTTGAATTTATGCATTCTAATGATTGATTTGGTAGTACTTGGACATTACTATATTATGGAACTGTACTTGAAAATGCAGTGTTTCCTTTGCAAACAAATGGATATGATAAGAAAATGTTCAAAATATAAAGATATATATTAAAGTGTAGTTATACTTGAAGGCATATAGAAATCTTATACCTACATTACTAACTTTGTTGTAGTTTGAGGTAGAATGTTATTAATGTCTAGGAATTGAATGTTTGCATTCATTTGATTAATTTGGTTGAAGTTACACATTGCTACATTATGGAATTCTTTTAGAATATACCTTCTTTCCTTTATTTCTAATAGGTGACATAATGTTGGATATTTATAATAAAAATAAACATTATATTAAAAAAAACATCACATATGTGAAATAGAATAAAGAAAAACCAGCATTACTAATAAAGTTAAATAACAAAAACTTTTGCTTCACCACTTTTAAACAATTTGCTTCTCCACCATCAATGCCTATGTGCTAAGTAACGATAGTGTCCCATATAGCATATTTTGCTTTATGGCCTTATAGAATGAGTTTAATGATAACATAGTCCACAAAACATCAACCTGCATTTTAAAATTTTCACCTTCTACAGCATCATAAGTTTCTAACCCAACTTCCAAATGTATTTTTAAAATGGTTATATATATAATCATTGTCTATTCTAGGAGGATTAGGCCCTATAATAAGTAAAAACAATAAGAGAAAAGGCTCCTTTGTGAACTTTCATATTAGTGAATTGTATAGCATAAGAATTACCTGCCATATACTATAAGAAGGACTCATATTACCATATGAATTAAATCTATCAGAGGCCAACACAAGTTAAACATTACGACAGTCCTCCATAAACCATGGAGAATTCTAACCAAAGTCTTTCCATGCCTTTAAGTCTTCAGGATGACATATGATATTATCATCAATGCATTTTTGTTTATGCCACCTTATATCTATGACTATTTTTAAATAGCCTTTATAATTGTGATTTAATAGGGAATTATCTCAAAACTTTATGGTTTACCTTTTCCTTCTCATTAGCCACTTTGATTTACGACAAATTTGAAATTCTTGAAGATCTTTAAACTCCTTTTGAAAGATAGCACAATCTTACTTACGGGCATATATTGATATATATCATAATTCTAGGCCCCTTAAACAAAATTTTTTTCCTTCTTAGTAAGAATTAGACATAACTGTGTGGATCTAAAAATGTTAAAAAGATCATTGAAGGAATAGAAAGTAACTTTAATGAAATATTATTTTTTAAATCTCTATTCTTCTGTTGTTGCAGCCATATTTAGTGACAAAATAATACGAATTTTTGATAGTTACTAATGCAAAATCTATGACTTCTTTCACAACTGAATATTTTGACAAGTTGTGAGTATTATCATTATAAAACTTGGCTTACGTTTATTTTGTCCAAAACTATCAATTAAAATAGTTGTGCATACACAACAAAGATAAATCTAAGAGTAGTAAAGGAAAAATACACACATACTCCAATATGTGATAGTAACACTACAACCCTTTATTGAATATTTAGAGAAAATTTGGCTCAGTATTAATACCAACATAAGAACCCTTTTATTATATCCTAAAGAAACATTTTTAACTAATTCCTATATGCAAAAAAATAACCCAATTTCAAAGTCTACCCAAGAGTGTGGAAGTAAAAATAGGATATACCTTTGTTAATACAAAAAGATTATATATGTGAAGTTTGTCACTAAACTTATCCTTCTCATCCAACCGTTGACCCAAAATTTCAAAACTCTATAACAAATAGCAAGAGAAGACAATTTTTGACAATAACTATTCCTCTACAAGTGTTCAAATTATTTATCCATTAGCATTAAGTAGGAAACATAATTCAGATAAGTGATTTCCTAAAAACAAAAGTCGAGAATCCAATTTCAGTAACTCAGTTAAAAAATTTGGTGATCTAACCCTACTAAATTAGTCAAATAGAATCAAAATAATGTAGAATAAAAAGGAACTAAAAGTGAAACCAACCTCCTTCTTTCGGTTTCCACAATATGGTGATGTGGGTTTTATCTAGTTTCGATTACAAGAGAAAAGTCAAAGTCCCACCAATATATTGATAGGTAGTTAATACCAAGTCGATACTAACGAAGCTCTATACACTTAATGAGAACAAAATGTTCTTATAATTGAAGGAACAAAATAATAGTGGAAGAATACAAATTTTACTTATAATGAAAGATAAATATTTATCCAGTATAAGTAATTGTTAAATATAACTCAAATCCTTAACTTGAGAGAATCAGTAAGAGAAATTAGTAAGTTGACACATAAAATAATAACCCAAAAAAAGGAACACCATAAAACCCATAAAGAGGTGGAGACATTACCATGTGTCTTTTAGCAGATTCTGTGGAAGAGGAGTATGTAAAGGTTTTTGATTTTATGTTTAAGTTTGAATTTGTTTTGATGTGTGAAAAAGTAGCTAATAGCTTTGTCTAGAAAATGAAAATGTAACCCATTCACCAAAATTTTTTACCTAAAAAAGATAATTCATAGCTAAAATAATAACACTGCATTATGAAAAACAAATGTAGATAATAAGTTAATCATAGCTAATAATTTTGAAGAAAGAACGTAAAATATTTTTCTGGGATAGGTCTTTTTTTTACTTGATTAAGCTATGATTTAGAAAAATTGTAAGGGTATATAGACTTTTGGGTATGAATTCTAAAATGTAGGGACTAAAACATAGCCAATAAAAATATGTTTTGTAGTGGTAAGACATATATTGCACCTGATAAAGAAATTCTTAAGCAAGGTATTATCAAATTAGAGTTAACTAGACTACTTCTTCTATAAAATTCATTCCTTTCACAATTTCAGCATAGGAAAACCACAACTAGAAATCAGTTGGCCTAACTAAGTTTTGTTCAATGATGAAGCTCTAGTTCTTTTCATGTTCACATCTCAATTGCAAGCTATGAAGGTCATGGAAAATGGCCCTTAATGCTTCAAATTTAAGCCTATATTCTTACGAGTTTAGAAGCTAGGAATTAAACTTCATTGTGCCAAAAAAAAATTCCATTCTAGTAAAATATTCATCACATCCCACTCGAATACTAGACCACCTCATGATTAAGTCACCTTGATAACTAAATTGGCAAGCATTTATGCTTGGATGAAGTAATAACCCAAATTAAAAGGATCAACGATGTATGTTTTAGTTGAGCAGAATAAGAAGCTTCCTAATAAAATCCCACTAATAAGACTAAATAAGGAAAAAAGCTATTTAAGGATGAATTCCTTGTTACATTTGACTAGAGACCTAATGGAACTAACCACAGACAAGTTTAAAAACCCAAAGGGAAAAGATTCAAAATTGGGGACTATAAGGAAAGAACTCAGTGAGAAGAATAACATGAAAAGGACCAAAAACTCAAATGGAAGAAGAGACTCCAATTATGGAGAACAGTACCTTAGGAGATTATCCAAAAGAAATTGTTCACATAGACATACCTAAAGAAAAAGTGAACTAGAATGACATTGGGCTTAAGATATATTGTACTTATAATACATAAATCACTAAGTTAAATCTTTAAGGAATAAATGGAGAAATTGATGAAACAAGAAAAATCGAGGACCCACATCCCAGTAAAGATACACCCAGCACACCAGAACCAAAGAATCTTGAAAATAATGTAGAGGAAGGATTTTAAATAATCACTAGAAGAAGCTTTGACAGAAAAAAAACTCGTTTAACCTATAATAAATGAGTATTTTAGAATATAAAATAAGAGGACTCAATGATCCTAGTAAAAAACAAATGGTGTATAATTATATTAATGAATCTAAATCTTTTGATAGGTATTTTAGAAACAAAGATAAAAAGGCATAATAATGAAAGATTAATTTAAGAAGCACTAATAAGTGCTAATCAATCATTAACAAAACATAATGGGAGGATTGTAGTAGTAGTGAATCCAAATAAAAGTAAAACAATCCATTCTTATATTAAAGATCATCTAATTCACCTTTATGTCATAATGAAAGCTAAAAGGGTGAGCTTCTTCATCATATTTGTATACACCTTTAACCTTTCTCTTAAACACATCCTTTAACAAAATCCATGGTTGATAGTTAAAGAATTTAAAAATCTAATACACCCAATAAAAGAAGAGGGAAATATCCACTTGAGGAATTATAATGAGGACTTTAAAAGTTGAATTAGTAATATCCAAGTCATGGACATGAGAATGAAAATTTAGTTTTCCACTTAGACTAACAAGAATGAAAGTTTAGTTTACCACTTGGAATAACAACCATCAAAGAGATTGGCATATTAAGGAAAAATTGGATTAAGCCTTAGTTAATGAAAAATGGTTCAGTTGCTTCCAGAATGTATGACTTGCTTTAACAATCCTCACTTCTCATATCACTCCCCTATCACTTTCCAATCAATTTTTAGACTAAATATTTGTACCTTTATATTAAGAACTTTCTAGTTAAAGTAAAGGGATTTGAGGAAGCAATGTTGAACCAAGAAGTGCAAGGTCATAAACAATTCATTTTCCTAATTAAATTATAAAAAATCAAAGATGAACTAAAACTAGTTTTCTTAACACTCATAAGGCTCTAAAAGCCAAAGAAAATTTTGGTAAGAACTCAAAATTCCTTTTATGTTTCCTATGATGATCATAGCCTACTTAAAGAAAGAGAAATCCACTTTGAGAGCCGATAGTCTAGCAATTGAGAATAACCTATCTATGTCCAGAAAAAGGTTGATGGTCTTCTGGTTAGAAGAAGGAGACAAAAAATCAAGCTTTTTTCCATAATTCCTTATTCTCTAATCGAAATTCAAATAGAATCTCAGCTTTATCTAACCAAATTAGATCTTGGATAAAACAAATTAGGAGATTATGATCTAGGCCTTATCTTATTTCTTTAACATATTGCTCCAAAGTAAAATACCTCTTTTTATAATCTCTCTTTTAAAATCCTTAATTGCGAACCTAATCTAAATATAGGATACAAACTACGTTATTATAACTTTCTCAGACTCATAAGTGCTAAAGCTCTTTTTTCCATGTATCTATGTAAGTCACTAGGCCTAGATCGCCTTAATGCCTTCCTTTTCAACAAACCTAGAGCTTTACTAAAGACTTAGTAAGTGAACCTATGTTGAAATTCTTCAACTTAGGAAGATTATTGAAAGAGATCAACAAAAATTATGTTTTCCTAGTCTGAAATTTTGTCCAAGCTCCATAAGAGATTTTAGGCCAATATCAAGATGCAAAACCATCTATAAAATAATATCCAAAATGCTTGCTAATAATTTGATAAGTTTTTTGTAAAAAATGACTATTCATTCCCGAAGACCTTCATTAAAGGGAGAATGATAAGTGATAATATATTATCTATCCAAGAGTTTCTAAAGAACTATAATAGGAAATCTGTAAAAAGGGATCATTTAATTAAGGTGGACTTTAACAAGGTTTTTGATTCACTAAATTGTGATTTCTTAATAAACACTATACATGTCTTTGGTTTTCCAACAAACTTCTTCCAATAAACTGCATAATACATAACCATAGCTTTATATGGTATTTTAATGAATGGAATTCCTACTAATCTTATCTAAGGTGCAAGGGGTTTAAGGAAAGGGGATCCCTTAATGCCCTTCCTCTTTACCCTTATAATGAAGATCCTCATTAAGATTATCAAGAATGGAATAGTACTAAATAGAAAGTTTAAATTTCCTTCCAAATGTAAGTCCATAAATATTTCTAGTTTATCATTATAAATTATCTAATTCTATTCTTCAAATCTAACCCAAACTTAGTAAACACTTTGATTGTAGCACTCACTACTTTTAAACAGTTATTAGGCCTAGAAATAAATAAAGGACAAAGTTAACTCTTTCTCTCTCTAAATGCCAGTGCTAGTATGAATTGTATAAAATGTATAATTGGTATTAAGGCCTCCAAATCTCCAATACTCTTTATTGGAATTGTAATCTCTACAAAGGGAACTTCATTTACTGAATTCAATCCCTTTATTAAGAATATTAAAAGGAGAATCTCAAGCTAGTGTAATTATAGCCTATATATAGTTGGAAGAGTGCAACTTGTGAACTCAATCTTAAACACCTTACCCGAGGAGCATTACCAAGATCATTTAAGCAACTTTTAAGAAGATTCGTCTAGTCAGGTAAAATTCAAATGAAAACTTAGCCAAAGTAAGTTATAATGGCTTGTGTTAGCCAAAAATAGAAGGGGAACTAAGAGTTCATTCTAGTTTGGTAATCAATCGAGTGTAGTTTATAAAAAGAATAAAGAGAATTTTGAATGAAATATTTTCTCTATAGGTCAAATGGATCCGTGTATATTACATTAAAGGAGATAGCTTTAGCTGTTTAAAACCTAAATCTAGCTACTTATAGACTATGATCTACATAATCATATTAAGAGTTAAAGTCAAAAGTGAATTGTACACAAGTTGGGAAATCAAGTTATAACATCTTTTTGGTATGATTTATGGACTTCCTTAGGAACACTGTATGAAGCTCCCTCTCTATAATCTCTAAAAGCAACAAAATATGACAGGGTTATTATGAAAGAACTTTTGTCTTTAATACTTCATAGGGAGATAAAAGCCTTAACTCTTAGGTACGAACTCATCCGTGACTAAACTAATTTTAGTTCATGGAACTTGGACCCCTATGGGACATTTACTAACCAATCTTGTAGGAATAATCTTTTAATGCAAATGTAAAACACCTTTGGAACCAATTTGTATCGTTCCCTCTGGCATGCCTATTAGCATCACTAATAACATGGCTTGTAATTAAAGGAAAATTGAGTAATTTAGAAAAGGGGAGGAAATACAAAAGAGTTTATGAGTTATATTTCTTATTCAAAAATGAGAATGAAACTTTGGCACAACTATTCTTTAAATGCTATATAACTTACAAAATATAGAGAACAATTATAAGCTTATATAACAAAAACATCTCATCTAGATACTATTTAAGTATCTTTCAATGGTGCAGTAATAACTAGAATAAAAAGTAAAGTAATTACATAGCCTTCAAGATAGCATTTTGTAATATAATATATGGGTTGGATGGAGAGAAACATGAGACTTTTGAAGCATTTTGTGACTTAAGATTAAGCTCTAGCAACTTCTGTAAGCTATAAAGGAACAACTTATAATCTTCTTGCCAATACCAAGTTAAGCACCTTGTTAATTAAAAATTGGGGGATTTAAGATCATAGTAATTGATGGAATCTTGAAAAGCAATCAAAGCAACTAAAATTAAGAATTTAATACATTGTATACGATACTATACTAGATTCCTCCTATAGGGTTATATGCTAATGATTAGCTATAACCTAGCCTCACTTATAATCTATTACAGTTAAAGTTTTGATAGTTAATAATATTCTTCAATTTCTTAAAAAAATTTATACTTGATTAGGCTTAAGAAGGATAAAAATGAAGATCAATTTGGTGAATTTTTAATGTTTTTTAAAAAAGAAATATTAATATCCCTTTTATTAAAGCTCTTTTATAAATGCCAAAGTATGCCAAGTTCTTAAAGGAATTACTTTCTAATAAGAAAAGACTCAAGGAGTTATCAATAGTTACTTTAAGTAAATAGTGGCCTCTAATAATGTAAAATAAGTTACCTTAGAAAAGCAAGGATCCAAGGAGTTATATTGTTCGTTATAATATTAATGGTTTTTCAATTAGATGAGTATTGAAAAACTTAGGAGTTAATATTATTTTGATGGCATGTGAAATATTTTATATTGAGTTAACCTAAACCCACTAAGATGAGCATTCAATTAATGGATCAACTAAGTATCTTAAGGGCAATACAAAAGATATTTTGGTTAAGGTTAACAAGTTCATCTTTCTTATTGATTTTATGGTTATGGATATGGCGAATGATGTAGAGGTTCCCTTGATCTATGACATATGTGTATGATGATAAATTAATTAAAAGGGTACAAAGATGAGACGATAGGTCTTAAAATAGCTAAATCCATAAGACATCCTATTAATGAATATGAAAATTGTTTACAAACAAATGTGATTAATACTAAAATTTCTCATATTATGTAGAAAATGATCATAAAGGATCATTAGAGACTAATATCATTTAAGGCAAAGAAGAGGAGATGGATGAATCTATTATATCAGAGCATATGACATATTTGGAGGATAATGAGCTTATGATTTGAAATTGAATAAGAAGTTTAATTAAAAGAATAATAAAGAAGTGTTTGTTAAGAGGCAACCCAATGATTTAGGTGTTTTTATTTCAATTTGATAGTTTAAAGATATTTAAGATTAGCTTTAGTATGTATTTCTACAATTTATTGATTTTTATCGCATGAATTTTAAGTTAAAAGAAGTCAAAGATTCAAGTTTGTTTTGATGTGCTTTCACTAATTGGACAGTGATAACCAATACCAGTTTGTACTTCTCAGACTATAATTGCATAATCTTTAATTTTTAAAGGAGTACAAGTTATCCTAATTTATTTTCTTACTTTTTTTTCTAGCTTTTCAATGTCCTTATATATTATATACATTTAGGAAAATGTATAACTTAAGTGTAGAGAGGCGATCAATTTGCAATAATTAGCGTATTATGCAATAATTTTGGGAAATTTTTTTAACTTTGAAAGAGCATTAATCAAGATAATTCACTATAAGTTTGATTTTTTATTATTTGATTGTTTAAAAATAATTATAAGCATTGATGATTAAGTTAATTTTAATTTGCTTCATTAATTTTGAAAATAAATATTTGATTTGCGTATGACAATTGTTGTATAATTTAGACATACAATTAAATTAAAGGTGACTTTTTAAAGCATTTTGAGTATCCCACAAAAGAAGAAAAAAATGAAATATATTTATGAATAGGTGAGAATAATGTAAATTCACTCCATTAGCTTCATACTAAGTAAAAAGGTTGAAATTAAAAAGTGGTGTTAATAGCCATTTAAAATGGTGACCTAATTTTTTAATATAGAGTATTCATGACAAGGTTTCTACTATCGTCTCAAAATGCTCCTATAGTGATTTAGTTAATGTTTTGCTTTCTTTCAATAAAAGGTATGAAAATATTTTAAAGTTGAAACAACTTTCTTATGTATGTTTATTTTGTGCATTAGGTTGAATTTTATGGATTGAGTTAAAGTTTAAAGGATTGTGGAGTTAAATTGAATTGAATAATAACTTAATGCAAGTTCAGTTAATGAATGATAGAGAGTATTAATTGCTTTCATTGATTTATCAAATTCTTTCCAAGAGTTGCCACATATTTAAGTTAAGAGTAATGGCATTGATTTACTTAAGGGCAAGAAAATGCTTAAGTATGGGGGAATTTGAGAGCATTTTACTTATGTTTGGATGATTTTTATAAGAGTTGGTACTTAATTTAATTTATATTTTGATTTTAGGCCTTGTCATCGCTTTTTAGTGAAGAAAAAAATTTAGAAAAATTTGAGTTAAAGTGGAGTGATTTGGTGCAAGTTGGAGTAATATGGAATATATTTTTAAAGAATATAAATTAGTCTTACACAATATGTACTTGTGTTTCACAAATATGGACCTCTTTTCTATAATACAGACTTCTGTTCATTGTGATGGTTAAAGAATGCTCAAAAGGGTCGAATTAGGATCAGTGTTAGGGAAACACAACATTAAGCCACGTTATTGATTATTGTATAAAATTGGATTTTTTAAAAGATATTAAGGAACATGGGTCTATGTTGGATCTATAATTGAAGAAATACTTCAAATTTTTTAGGATTTATGAGAATAAAAGGTAGCTTTTAGTATTACATGGGAATACTTCATTAGGGAGAAGAATTATGACATCTTGAGATAAGAAGGAAATAATAGTGTAGAGAAAAGAAAGGATTTCCATCAAGATTTAAGGAAGAACATCGAGATTTTAATATCTATTGGAATGACTTTGTTTATTTTGTGAACTTTCTTAATTGTTATGGGTTTCTCTTTATCTTAGTATGAAATAAAATAGGACAAATCTAAATTGAATCAACCTTAGAACCTATTATTTGGATTGAATATTTGATTGAATTAAAGAATCAAGTTATCTTGTGAAATATTCATGATTATTCCCTATATTTGAATTGAAATATGTTAGATCTTTGATTCAATTTTAGATTTCATATATAGGGATTGAGAAATCATATATATGAATAGATTATGACATGAATTATAAGATTTGCTTGATTTTAATGATGGGATAAAAAGAAGGATAGGGATCAAAGGAAAAAAGTAGAAAAGATCATATGGTATGATACATATGATTTCAAAAGTAGGGAATCAAATAATGAGGTGGATCACATATGATTTATTGAAAATAATATTGAGATATCCTATAGTTTCGATACTTTTAATGATAATGATGATGATTTTTTATATAAAGAACTTTTACAAAATAAATTGAGTGTATATTGAAGAATATTGAAAAGAGTCAATAATACAACTTAAGGAGATTTATACTCTCCATGACAAAACAACAATGCAACCACATACATTTGCTAGGCACGGAGGAAATTATCAAATGACAATGTATATAAGCCACATCATTAAAGAGGACGACAACGTTTCAAGAATCAAAGAAGGTTCTGGATAAAAGAGTTAAAACTCCCACTTATCTGTAACCCAATGCTCGTGATCTTCCTCAATTAGGGTTGGAATCTTTAGTGCCAATGGAAGCCTTGTCTCACAATTGACAGTCATAGTTGAGAAGATTCTTTCTGATGCTTCTTTCCTTGCTACTTCTTCATATAATCTATTTCCGTATCTCCTTAGGCCAGATTTAATCTTAAGGTTATTGTAGAAAACTCCTAACTCTGGATATCACTTACCTCTGGGATATGAAGGAGGAGGATCTCAGATCAATACCATAGAGAATTCTTCTTAAATTGAACTTCCATTCTTCACCTTGCACAGTAGATTATCACCAAAGAAAATTTCCACTTTCTCTTACTTTCCTTATGTCTCTGTACTCTGATTGTCTTACATGGTTTGTGTTGAATATATTTTGTGCTTATCCTTGAGTTATACATTTAGAGAGGCTAGGATACTTCTGTTGCATGTCTAGTTAAGGTTTTTTAGTAGGATGAGCTCTCTGAGTTTTCTTAGGATTTCAGATGCAAGAACTTCATTGGATGAGTTGGTTGCATAAAATCATCCGAGGTTCCTTTACTTACATAACCTATATACACATAACCTTAAGGATAAAACTGATCTGTCTATTTCGGCTTCGAGGGGTTGAGTGATTGGACAATTTTTGTACAATCTTCATGATGGTTTGCCTAAGGTTTAGCTTTAGAAATCTGTTAGATATGGAACCTCGTACAATACTGTTGTAAGGACATATGAAGAAGAGATGATCTCTTGTTTCCACATGGATCTAGCACATTGGACATGTTTTGTCCATTTGCAAGGCATTCTATCTGTTGTATTCAGTCTATTTTGGACTGTTATCCATAATATGAAAGATACTCTTGTTCCAAATAATTCTATGCCATTCCACTTTTTGTTTCCTACTTCTTAGCAAAACTTTAGTGGTCTTATTATTAAGATTAAGGATAGGTTGATTCTGCTAGTAGAATGTGTCCAGAGAGGTTGGTTGAGGTAGATAGGATGGTTGGAGATGCCTCAAAATTTGAGGAAAGTTCTATGTGCCCTTTGTAATCATGAAGCTGAATTTAGGTTGAGTGAAGAGGTTTGGTAACTGCTTAGACTGTTGTAATGGTGTATGAGATGTCCCAAGTTAGACCAATTGTCAAACCAAACATATGTCAATTTTCCCTTCCCAATTGTGTAAGAGATATCTTCCCTGATTTTATCCCTCAACTTCATAATTTGGTTGAGAAAATGAGAGTATGAGGTAGATTTTTGAGTACTCCATAGAATTCTTTCTTTGAGAAAAATAAGAGTGGAGATATTTCACCCAAAGTGAGTTTTTATTCATAAGGAACCACCATAATCTCTTCAGGATTAATGCTTGATTTGTGATTTTGATTGGAGTTATATTTAAACCTCCTTCATCTTTGGGGAAAAAAATATCAGCCTACTTCGCTTTAGCTAACGCTTTAGCATCATTTAGATGATTCCATATAAAGTTTTTGAGGATTCTTTCAGTGGTTTTGATGATATGTTGAGAAAGAAAAATGTGAGAAATCCAATAAATGTGGAGAGATTTTAAGACCGATTTGATGAGTTGTACCTTCCCTACATAGGAAAGAGACTCGTTAACCCATGAACTGATCCTTTTCTGTATTTTTTCTATGAGTGGAATGCATTCCGCATATCTAAGCCTTTTGGTAGAGATTAGTGGTCAAAGATACAACAGAGGAGCGTGTTTAAATTACATTCCAGTTAATTGAGGGATGAGAGGTCCTAAGGCAACAACTTTTTTGGATAGGACGAAACATATGAAGAACTTATTAAGCCTATAAATAATGAGTTTGAAAAGGGAGAAATTATCTTCCAAGTATAAAGTGGTTCAAAAACTCTTAGACACATGCATGCTTAATAATAAGAAATTAAAAGATGATATCTATGATAATTAGTTATATGATAATTAGTTAATAATTAGAAATTAAAACATATAATCTAAGAGTATGGTTATTGCTAACGATAATGAACATAATTAGTTATATGAGAATGAGATATTGAAAGAGGATATTAATGTCCTCAAAGAATCATTCTCTAAGTTCACTTTAAAGAGTAAAAATTATATAGCATGCTTGGAGCCTAAAAGGTTTTCAGTGATAATGAAATTAGTTTTAATTATAATAGTGAGAAATAGGATTTACATGATGATACTTTGTAAAATAATCACGTGAGCACATAAAATTAAATTCTAGACATGAAAACTTTAGTTCTTATCTTATAGGTTTTAATCTAGAAAGAAATTCCATGCATTTATCTATGGTTCATATTGTAAGTCTACACAATATGGTTCACAGCAAAAATATAGGCACAATTTTAATACAATGTCACACCAAAAGAGAATATAATATTCTTTTCATTCATATATGTCTCTTTATGATCAAAATTCCATAAAAAAACAAGCTCATAATTATTATGACCCATTATTGTAGCACTTAGAACAAGTTCACAATTCTTATATGCCATTTTTACACCAAAAGAGTATTTTATAAGCTAAACCATTTGTTATATCTTATTTATCACATAAGCAAAGCTTATTATCCCTAACATATCCAAATTAAAGCACCTAATTATCATCACATATAACGATCTAGAAATACATATATATTTATCACATTCTTATATGTCCCACTCATATACTTCATATAATTCAAATCATCTTATGCAACAAGTTACTTTTTTCATGATTATGGAGATATCTAGCAATTTCTTTTTGAAATAATGTCTAATAAGAAAATTGATGTATGCGTAATGTATATGTATTTTAGTTAGCATTTTGGTATTTTTAACAACCAATGTACCCTGACTTGATAATTACTATATTATGTATTAGGTAATTATAGATGTTGGACCCCAGATTTTTTCTCTCTCTAGTTAAGTATGAATTAAATGAATTATAAGTTCATTATAGAATTATTATTGGAGTTTAATTATTTATTCCAATATTAGTAGGATTTTGTTACATTGGTTAATTAAATTAAAGTAGTAAGAGTGTCTGAGGGCAATTTTGGCATGTTACTATGTTTAAGAGTCTTAAAACATTAAAGGAAGGGTAAAGTGGACTTTTAGCATTCATTAAAGGTATAATGGGAAAAGGAATTGTTGTCTTGCTATTTTAGAAGAGTGAAAAACGAAAATGGGAGAGAAAAGAAGAGAAAGAAAGGATAAAGAAAGGTTTGGGTGAAGTTGAGAAAAGAATAGAGTTTTGGGCTAGGTTTCATCTTTTCTTAGTCTTCAAGAGAGATTTTGAGGTTGTTCAAGAAGAGAAAAAGAAAGAGGAAGAGAA
>JAOQMS010055319.1:0-27634 GCA_027563885.1 Erythroxylum longipes | reverse complement strand
AAATCTTCAATCTTTATTCATGCCTACAAAATTAATGACTCAATTCTAAAAATAAATAATTAAATCCAATAATAATTATATCATGACCTTATAATTCATGCTAAGCCAAAAATTCAAATTCCTTGCTTATTCCATAACTATCATGCTTAATTCGACAAAAATATTTCGGGAGCCAACTTGCATTCCCCTCCTTCTAGTTTGGATAAGTGGTCTGCAACCACATTTTTTGCTCCTTTTTTATCTCTCACTTCTATATCAAATTCCTGTAAAAGTGAAACCCATTGAATGAGCCTTGGTTTTGCATCCTCTTTGTTGAAAAGGTATTTTAATATTACCCTTGATCCTCAAAAGGTATTATCAAAATTTATCATATTTCTGTGAGTAATTCTTTCTCTGTGGTAGTGTAATTAAGTTGAGGTCCTGTAAGGGTCTTACTAATATAGTAGATTGCATGCAACCTTTTATTTTTCCTTGGGCCCAATACACAACCTATAGCTTGGTTGCTTGCATCGCACATAACCTCAAATGGAAGTGTCCAATTTGGTGGTGATATAATTGGTGCAGATATTAATGCCTACTTTAGTTTGTTGAAGGCAGACATACACTTGTCATCAAACAGAAAAGGCACATCTTTGACTAACAAGTTTTTCAAAGGTCTTGCAATTTGCGAGAAGTCTTTGATAAATCGACAGTAAAATCCTATATAACCTAAAAATCCTCGCACACCTTTTATATTACTTGGTAGTGGAAGTTTCTCTATAACTTAAATTTTTTCTCTATCGACTTCAAATCCCTAGTGTAAGATTTATGCCCTAGCACTATCCCCTCTTACACCATAAAATGGCATTTCTCCGAATTCAGCACTAAGTGTGATTCTTCATATCTTTGAAGAGCTCTGTCCAAATTGGTTAAACATATTTTGAAGGAGTCTCCAAAAACTGAAAAATCATCCAAGAACACCTCCATTATATCTTCGATCATGTCAGTGAAGATAGACATCATACATCTTTAAAATGTAGCCGAGGCATTTCAAAGTCCGAAAGGAATTCATCTGTATGCAAAGGTATGATAAGGGCAGGTGAATGTGGTCTTTTCTTGATCATCATGGTAGATGAAGATCTGATTGTATCCCCAATATCCATCTAGGAAGCAATAAATTGAATGACTAGCTACCCTTTCTATCATCTGGTCTATAAACAGAAGAGGAAAACGATCTTTCTTAGTCACTGAGTTGAGTTTGCGATAATCTATACACACTTTCCATCCTGTGATCGTTTTTGTTGAAATTACTTCTCCACTCTCACTTTCTATTATCGTCATCCCACCCTTTTTAGGTACACGATGCAATGAACTGACCCATTCACTATCGAAGATGGGATAAATTATCCTTGCATCTAAGAGTTTGATTATTTTCTTGTTAACTGCCTCCTTTATGTTAGGGTTAAGCCTTCATTGATGCTCCCTTACCATTCTACAACCTTCCTCAAGGTTTATTCGGTGCATGCAAACATTTGAGATTATACCTCAAATATTAGAAATCTGCCATCCGATAGCTTTCATTTGCTTTCTCGCAATTGCTACCACCTTACTTTCTTATTTCTCATTCAATTGATTGGAGATGATTATCGGTAACATTTGACCTTCACCTAAAAAGGTATATTTGAGACGTGTAGGTAAAGGTTTAACCTCTAATGTGGGTGGTTTTTCTATGGACGGTCGTATGGGTGCTTTAGTAGTTCAGACTAATTTATCTTGATGCGTTTGAACATCCAACTCCTCCATCTGATCATTTCCTTTAGACCTAAGTTTCTCATCTCCATTATTTGTCTTTGTTGTCACTGACTGTACTTTTGCGAAGCAACTTTCAACTTGTTCTTGCAAACTTTGATCTATAATTTCAACCATTATACAGGCAGTGCTTGTTGTTGGGCTTCTCAAAACCTTATTCATATTAAATTCGATATGATCTTTACCTATTCGAAGTTTTGATTTCCCTTCCTCAATGTCAATTATGGTTTTTCTTGTATTCATAAACAGTCAACCAAGGATTAGTGGATAGTTTTATCTTCTTCAAATTTGAGAACCACAAAATCTATAGGAATAATGAACTTGTCCACTTGCATCAGAATGTCCACTATTCCCAAAGGTCTTTTAATAGATTGATCAGCCAACTGACTCAACATTGATGTTGGTTTGACCTCACCCAACCCCAACTTCTTGAATATTGACAAAGGCAAAAGATTAATACTTGCTCCTAAGTCACACAAGCACTTTATGAATTCAAATTCACCAACCATACAGGGCATTTTGAAACCCCCTAAATCCTTCAATTTAGATGGCATCTTGCTAGTGATTATAAAGCTACAAGTGCCAATTAGAGCTACCATCTCATTATCTTCCCTAATATGCTTATTTAATAATATATCCTTAAAAAATTTAGCATATTTAGGCATGTGTTCCAAAGCCTCTACAAATGAGAGATTTATTTGTAACGTCTTTAATTTCTCAATGAATTTCGCAAATTGTGCATCTGGCTTCTTCTTTTGTAATCATTAAGGGAAAGGAATCTTGAGTGGATATGGTGGAGGAGCGACATAAGGAGAGTATTTGCTCATGTTCACTTCTTTCTCCTTTTCTTGATCTTTCTTGAGAGGAGGGATGTTCCTCTATTGTCTTTGTGGGTATTTCAAGTTCCTTCCTACTTCGAAGTGTAATAGCCTTTAATTACTCTCTCGATTTTGTTCCCGAAGTGCTAGAAAGAATTCCCCTAATTCACATAGAGAAAGAATTTGACAATTGGTTTACCTGGACCTCTAGATTGTAGATTAAAGAGACATGGTTCTTTTTTTTAATTCAAATCTACCTTCCAAACTCTTTTGTGCATCGTCTACGGTTCCAAGCTTGTTTAAAATTTTATCCAAGTTGGATTATATTGAGCTCGGTTTATCTTGATGGAAGCCTGGTTGTCCTTGATGTCTAAACTATCCTCTAATATTGTTCATCCATGAGAAGTTAGGTTGATTGGGGTTGTATGTGTTAGAGTAAGGATTGTTTCCCCCTCCTTGTCCATATTGAGCTCCCATATAATTAACTTACTCCATATCACTATTCTTCATCAAGAAACAGTCTACGATAACATGGTCCATCTATCCACAGAGTTCACACTTTAGTTGTATAGCATTTATCGAAGCTGAGGATGAAGCCTTCATATTGTTGAGCTGTCAAGCTAAGTTGTCAATTTTGGCTTACATCTCTGTCATTTGATTAACAACTGCAATTCCTTTTTGTACTTGAAAAGTAGTGGTTTGTCTAATTTGCTCATTCATCTATAGGCAGCTATTACTTGCCATCTCCTCTATCAACTCTTCTACTTCATCTACCGTCTTTCTCATCAGTGATCCTCCTGAAGCTGCGTCAATTGTGCTTCTCGTGTGTAGGGTTACTCCATTATAGAATGTTTGCAACAATAATTCCTTGGGTAAGTTATGGTGTGGGTATTTCCTTTACAAATCCTTGTATCTTTATCATGCTTCATAGATCGATTCCCCTTCACTTTGCTAGAAGTTGGCAATCTCCTTGATAATCTTCATGGCCTTAATAAGCGGAAAATACTTGTCTAAAAAGGCACAAACTAGTTGATCCCAAGTTGTGACATTAGCTGGGTTGAGAGAATGATATTAAGCCTTTGCTCTATCTTTTAAGGTAAAAGGAAAGAGCCTAATTCTTACCGCATCCTCTAACATCTGATGATATCGAAAGGTATCACAAATTTCAAGGAAGTTCACTATATATGCATTGGGATCTTCATTCATTAGTCCATAGAATTGCATGTTCTTTTGAAGCATGTTTAGTAGGGCTAGTTTAATTTCAAAAGAGGTTGCTTGTATGGGTGACCTAGCTATTCCTTGGTTAGCCATATTAAACCCTAGTCTTATGAAATCAATAAGGTTTCATTGTTGAATCTTGCTTAAATTCCTCAGCCATTATTGTTTTTGCAATTTCTTCTTCTTCATCACACAAAGCTTTCCTAATTGATTGTTCTAATCTAGTGATGTCTAACTCTACAGTTTTAGCTGCACAAATCAAACTTCTCGGGACTCTTGTGTTTATGAAAGAGCACAAATTTAGAAATAGAAAGAATTGAAAATAGAAATTAAAAACTAACTAACGCCTTAAACTATAGAATTAAACTAATCGCCTCTCCGGCAATGACGCCATGTGGGTAAGTTTTAATAAATAACCCTTGATAATCTTCAGGCACACGATTTGTTAACGTAGTACCTAAGGTGTCGATCCTAGTAGTACCTAAGGTGTCGATCCTACAAGGACGGTTAATCTAATCATAAAATCTAAGGCCAGAAAATAATATAAAAATTCAAATTACATGAAACTAAAAAACGAGAAATCAATTAAATCAATCAAATCAAATTAACAATCAATCACCAAAATACTAATTACTAAGCAATTATAACACACCTAAGAATCAACCTAAGGAAATTAGCAATTGAGAGAAAGGAAATTTCACCTATTTTTAATGCTAACTTAACTGATTATGAATTACTGGATTATTGGTTCTAGACAACCCTAGGGTTAATTACTCTCTCTCGGGTTATAACAATTTATCCTAATTCATAAACCCTAATTAGATTATGGGAGTCACATTCTCTCAATTTACAACCTATCCACAACCCTAATTAGCTCTGAAGTTCTCTAATAAACTATCCAAAACTTATACAAAATCTCTCTTCGCACAATTTACCAATTTGATTTAATTATAATTCTATTAAATCACCTAACTCTCGTTAGCCTAATTTAATCGTTTTCTTCTTATTCACCCTCACAGTTTATTATCGAAGTATGCAATCGTAGAATTAAATCACAATAAATCGAATTAACACATAAACAATCAGATTTCATTAATTTAAAGATAAAACTCCGAAGGAGAGTTTAGAACATTTTCAACATTCAGAATTCCTATCACCAAACTGTTATTCCAATTCTATACAATAAAAAACTGAAAATAAATAGGAAATATGATCTGAATGGATGATGGAAGGCAGCAACATCGGGAAACTCCTGATCCAGGAAGTACGTCGAGTCAGCTTCTTCTCCTTTTCTCTCTTCCTTCTTCTTTTCCTCTATCTCTTAATGAATTTTCTCTAGGTTTCTCAAAAGTGACTGATGCAAAAGCTCCCTCTTTGCCTCTTTGTCTTGTTGTTTAAATATCTATTGTGTTCTGAGCAACCCTAGGATTTTTTCACGGTCCGAAAGGTTTAAAAAATCCCTCGAAACTTGACTTTTTTTAATGTCTGGGTGTTTGCCCAATGCAGGCCATGAAGGACATGATCGTGAGCCACATCCGATCCTTTTGTCAAGATTGTGCACCATCTCCTGGGCTTTTATCACAATTGCGACATATGGGCTGCGGTCATGGCCTAACTTTGGTGTTTCTTTCATAATCGTGGCCTGTTGTGCCACGATCGTGGGTTGCTGTTTTGGCCCGAATGTCTCCAAAACTTTTCCTTTTTTCGATGTTAACCCTAAAATACTAATAAACACATTAAGGTACCTTAAAAACATAATATTTAAGATCAAAGACTTGTACTAACCCATAAAACACTTAAAACATAAATAATTGACAAACTAACACAATTTTAACCTAAAAACATACTAAACGATTGAATTAACAATAAAATAATATCAAACTAAGCCCTAAAATATGATGCAATTTACACTTATCCGGATCCTAGAAATCCTTCACCTAAAGAATAAAGTTATACTAGCATTATAAAGGATCTTATAAATATCGTAAAAAGTATGATATGCTTCTTCTATAAAAGATAAGGTCATAAAAAGTAGGATTACATGAATTATAAAGCTTGGAGGAAAAACATGAACCATTAGGTAACTCTTTAGCTTATGTTATAAAATCTAATGCTATTATTGCTACATCATATTCTTGGTGGCTAAATAGTGGAGCCTATAATCGTATTGCTTCCACAATAGATGAATTTGTATCAAGAGAAAATTGACTAAATTTGAGTCTAAATTGATAGTTGACAACAGTCTCCCCGCTTTGGCAGGGTTAGCGAAGGGTCATCAAGTATATGAAACTTTCCCTTTATATTTTACAAAGAGACTATTTTCATAAATCAAACTCGTGACTTTTTGATCACAAAAGAGTAACCTTATTAGTTGGTAATAATGAAGAAGCTAATATATATTTTATAGGAGTTATTTGTTTAACCTTATATGCTAGTTTTAAAATTATTTTGCATAACATATTTTATATATCATCTTTTAGCCAAAATTTGATCTCTGTATCTATTTTGGATACAAAAAGCTCTAGTTTTGTAATAAGAAAATTCCATTATATAGTTAATGTTTCGTTGTACAACATATTGGTATAACTTTTTTTCAAATGATTTATAATAAATGTGTTTAAATTATGATGAAATCTATGCTTCTTCGTATATTACTGAAATTTTTATTAGTAAAAGGTTTATGATAAAGAGAAAACCATTTATATCATGACATAAGAGATTAGATCACATCTATAGAGAAAGAGTTGAAATTTTGATAAAGAAAAGATTCTTATAACTTTCAATTTTAATGATCTAGAGACATATTAATTATCAAAAAGGCAATCTGAATAATAAATATATTAATTATCAAAAAGACATATTCTTATAACTTAATTATCTAATAGATTGCTTAAGAACTAGTTGAAAACGTTAGGCTATTTTTGTGAATCAAGAGATTGCAAATCTAGAATTTTGGAATCAATTAGGGATAATTAATTGGGTTTAATTGAATAGGACTTGAGAGAGAATAATCAAACCCTTCAAAAATCTAGGATCGACACCAAATTGAATAAAAAATGGTTAAGGGAGCAAATTGACAATAGAATGAATCCTATACTTTCATACTTAATCATCCTTGTTTTATTGTGACAACTTAATTGTTGAGTGATTTAGTGCTCAATTTAATTTTATTGTTTAATTTCTAAATTTTATTTTCCCTCAAATCACATTTCATAACATTAGACATAATTAGTTTCATTTAGTTTTAACTAACTCCTTATGGGATCATTACCTCAATTACTACAAGTTTACAATCCATATACTTACGGATATTGAGGGTTTTATATTAGGTAAAAGTTGCTTAATATTACATCATGAGTTTCAAGCCTATATATTATCCTAAGGGTTTATTATGCAAAGGATCGTCCATAATTATACATGAATTTCTAATATTAATACTTCTCGATTAATCACAATAAGTTCATAACCTAAATTGAATTCAAATAAACACTATAGCATATGGCATTGTTACACCACATGAATCGAGAAAGCAAGTTCTCACTGTGTCTCCTAGCTTTTGTAATATTTCATTGATAATCCTCATAGGAGCTGCATCACAAGTTTTCAGCCTATATACCATCTTAGGGATTTATTATTGATAGGATATCAATTTACATATCAATGTAGGGTTTTTTTTAAAGCATATTGGATGGATATTATTCTGATTATGGTGTTTTGACATTGTTTTTAGACATTAGTAAATGTAGAGATGTTTCAAAGAAAAGAAGCTAAAATTGGATAAATTAGAGGAGAATAGCACATCCAGTAGCAACCAAATGGAATTCACAATGCAGCAGATGGGAGAAATAAAACGACAGTGGTAGAGGAGTGAAATGCTAACAGCCCACAATGCCAAAATGGCATAGCAATGGAGACGTAACATCGAAGCAAAGGAAAAAAGAAGCAATTTAATAGTTGGCAATTAAAAATGCAAAGTAACTAGTAGAGGACAAAATAGTAATTTCATTAGCCATCAATAAAAAAGAAAAAAAACAGCAGAGACAAAGCGAAAATGTAAGAGAAAAAAATAACAACTAGCAACACCAAAATGATAGCAGCTCAACCCAGAAATTAATTAGAGGAAACAATTGACAAAGTAAGGTGTAATACGTAAAACAGACCTTATTACGTATCCAGGATCGAACATTAAAGGATAAAAAGAAGGAATGTGCAATATCTGATTTCGGATCCATCTCTGATTCCAAAGATGATTTCGGCCACCAACGAGCTCTAATCTTCCAGGACCTTTATGGAAAGTGTTCACCTGCACGTGCTCTAGGCCTTTCTACTATTTTCTCAAAACACGAACTCTCTTAATGGGTCAATGATTCCTTATGCTGGCGATTGATATGAGCAACTACAGGAGACCATAACTTATTTATATAGCTTCTATATCGGGCTTCCCCATCACAAGACTAATATGGACCAGGTCTACACCAATCTGGTTCCATTTTCTACCCGGACTTCGACCTATTAATTTAGATCATTTATTGGGCCACTTTATTATCTTTATCTGGATTAAATTACGTAACTTAACTGATAATTTATTTAAAACCAAATAATGCAATTAAATGTTGTCCACTTAATGGGAAAATGACAAAATTGCCCTTAGGGGCAAATTGTCTAACATTCTCCCCCTTGGACAATACTTAATTGCAGTTTTAACTTAAGTTTAAAAACAGTTTAAAAACTCAGTTAAGCTACGTTGTTGTATTAGTCGACTAAGTTTAAAAACAAAACATTTGATCGAAAGATAACAAAAGTCCCACATTCTATCCTGCAAGGCTTTTGATACCAAAAAGTATCAAATGCATGTGTCATGTATGACATAGATCCAATGCAATCATGTATACCTAATACCTCACTAACATGAATGGAAAAATAGAGTGTGGCAAACTACGATGATACCTTTATGATCTAATATGTATCATATTCATCTGTAGGTCTCGATTTCTCCAGCTTTATGTTAAACTGCATTAGAGAAATCCCATTTTGTCTCACCGAATGCTAAACAGCATTAGAGAAAACTTGTTTTCTCTCACCATATGCTAAATAGCATTAGAGAAAACCTTTATGTTCTCCAACTAAATGCTAAAATGCATTAGAGAACCTTTATGGGATTAAAACTTATATCCCCCTATGTCATATCAAACTTTAAGGATATATCCGTATAAAACTGTATGTGTCTAATGACATAGGCTCAAGGTTAATCTTTATAAATGCACAATAACCTTTAAAATGCTTAAGATCAACACAAATATTAAGGCTTCCATACGCATTATGACAATGTATGACAACATATATTACTAAGGATATCTGATGATCATCTTTATGGATGAACCATTATACTGTCATAATACAACAAAACGTATAAATGTACGTGGAGCAAACATAACGATGTTTTAAATAACAGTGTCTAAGGACTTCAAAACACTCATACTGTATACTTGTGTTCCAAACATAATTGGGTAAAGTCTTTCAGTTAAAGAATCGACTTACAGTTCCTCAGTCTCTAAATGCTCCAAGCCTTAACGTCACCTTTTCGTATCAACTACTTTATGATCAAGAATTTGATCTCAAAATGCTAAGACCCTGTGATATTCAATCTTATTGTTAAACAACATAGCAGCTTGATTATCACATTACAACTGAATGGATTTAGCCATTGAATCAACCAAAAACAACTCAAAAATCAAATTTCTGAGCTAAACCACCTGTGAAGCAGCCCTATAGCATGTATTATGCATGCATGGTTGAGGAAGTCACATGTGTCTATTTGACACATTTCCACGACATTATACCATCTACTAACTTTAAAACTGTAACCTTAAGTGAATTTTCGATCATTCAAACATATAGCTATATTTGAATTTTGATTCCCTACAAGATTTAGTTTGTTGACCTTTTTATATGTCAACATATAATCCTTGGTTCCCTTAATTATCTCAACACTCAGTTGACTAGATTTTAATGGTCTACATCTAGGTTAACTAGATACTGATCACACAGTCAAACAGTAAATGTAATGTCCTATCTCGTACATAGCTGAGCATACATCAGACTATTAACCATACTAGAATACGAAACATTCCTCATAACCTCTCTCTTTACTTTATTCTTTGGTGTTAACACAAGTTTATAGTTAATCATATTAAACCTTTGTATCATATACTTAATGTATGCATTCTGTGAGAGGTATAATGAGTGTTAAGATGTGTCCCAGTAAATCTGAATACTTAGGACAAAAGATGTTATGCCAAGGTCCTTTATGCCAAAGTTCTTGACCAAAAGTTGCTTAACCTTATAAAACATGGTCAAGTAATTTGACGTGGGCAGTATATCATCCACATGCAGTAATAGGAAGATAATTGTTCTCCCCCTGACCTCATAGTACAAGCATATTTTTAACTTTATTTCCCATAAAGCTGAAAGAGATAATAACCTCATCAATTGCAGGGTATCACTTTCAGGAGTTTTGCATAAATCATACATTGATCTACATAACACGCAAACCATGTCAGCTCCATCAAGATCTTGAAATCCTTTTATAGACCACAAGAGTCTTAAACATTTGATGAGCCAGAAAGAGCTAAATTTGAGGCAGAGAAGGTGGTTAGAATTATTGAAAGACTATAACTTGATGATAGACTACCACCCGGGGAAAGCAAATGTAGTAGCAGATGCACTGAGTAGGAAATCTACTATAGCACATGTGAAGACGATATATCTACATTTGTTGAGGGAATTAGCCAAGCTTAAGGTGAAGCTGAGACAAGTTGAATCCGGTAGTATATTGGCTAATTTTAGAGTAAGGCTAGTATTGAAGGAAAAGATTAAAGAATTGCAGGAACGAGATGAATACTTAAGTAGGCTCAGAGAAGAAATAAAAAATGTAAGCCTTCAAAAGTAGAAGTGAGAGAAGACGGATTGATCGTGGTAGGCAATAGATTATGTATTCTGGATATGCAAGTGATGAAGGATTAAATTCTTGATGAGGCACATAATGCTCCATATGCAATGCATCCGGGGAGTATGAGAATGTATAGAGATTTAAAAGAACATTTCTGGTGGAGAGGAATGAAGAAGGATATCGCAAAATATGTTGGGAAATGTTTTGTATGTCAACAAGTTAAAATAGAACATCAAGCACCTGTCGATAAGCTTAAGCCCTTGTCTATTCTGAATGGAAATGGGAAAAGGTTACAATGGATTTCTTAATCAGATTACCAAGGACCAACAGGAAGTATGAGGCAGTATGGGTGATTTTAGATAGGTTAACCAAGTCCGCATATTTCTTGCCATCAGATAGAAAGATTCTTTAAATTCCTTGGCTAAGAAATATATAGAAGAAATAATTAGACATCATGGGATTCCTAGTTCTATAGTCTTAGATAGAGATCCTAAATTTACTCCCAGATTTTGGGAAAGTTTGCAAGAGACTTTAGGAACCAAGTTACATTTTAACACAGCTTTCCATCCTCAGACAGATGGTCAATTGGAAAGGACAATAAAGACATTGGAGGCAACGTTAAGAGCTTGTGTAATAGACTTCAAAAGTTCATGGGATGAGCACCTACCTTTGATTGAGTTTGCTTATAATAATTCTTATCACTCTGGAATTCAAATGGCACCTTATGAAGCTTTGTATGATAGGAGGTGCAGAACCCCTATTTGTTGGGATGAGGAAGGTGAAAGAAAACTTTTAGGGCCTGAACTGGTACAAGCTACAGTTGACAAGATTAAATTGGTGAAGCAGAAGCTCAAAACGGCTCATGATAGGATGAAGAGTTATACAGACACACACTAGAAGGAGATGGAATATGAAATTGGGGACAAAGTATTTCTTAGAGCTTCGCCATAGAAAGGAGTATTAAGATTTGGTAAAAAGGGTAAACTCAGATAGGCCCTTATAAGATTATTAAGAAGATTAGGCCTCTCGCCTATAAGTTAGCCTTGCCACCAGAGTTATACATAAAAACAATCAAATTTCATTAATTTAAGAATAAAACTCCGACGACGAGTTTAAAACATCCTCAACATTTGGATCCTATCATCAACTATTCAATCCAATTCTATACAATGATAAAACTGAAATAAATAGGAAATACAATCGAATAGAGTACGAGAGGCAGCAATGTCAGGAAACCTCCTGATGCGGGAAGTACATCGAATCGACTTTTTGTCTTATTCTCTCTTCCTTCTTCTATTTCTCGATCTCTTAATGAATTCTCTCTAGGGTTTCTCAAAAATGGTTGATGCAAAAGCTCTCTTCTGCCTCTTGTCTTGTTCTTTAAATATCCTTTGTGTTTTGACTAGTCTAGGGTTTTTTGGGGTCTGAAAGATCCAAAAAATCCCTCAAAACTTGAAGTTTTTAAGTATCTGTGTATCTGCCCGATGCAGGCCACGATCGTAGCCTTACAAGCCATGATCGTGGGCCACATCTAAGCCTTCTGTCATGATTGTGGCATGCAGGCCACGATTGTGGGCCATGACCTAGGTTTCTGTCACGATCGTGGCATGTGGGCCACGATCGTGGGCCAACTCTAGTGCTTTTGTCACGATCATGACATAACGACCCAAATGTCTCTAAAAACTTCTCCGTTCTTTAATGTTGACCCTGAAACACTAACAAACACATCAAGGTAACTTATAAACATAATATTTAAGCTTAAAGACTTGTACTAACCTATAAAAACACTTAAACACAAATAATTAAAAAACTAACACAATTCTAACTTAAACATATACTAAAAAATTGAATTAACAATTAAATATATATCAAAATAAGTCCTAAAATATAATGCAATTTACACTTATCAGCATCCCCACACTTAAACATTTACTTATTCTTAAGCAAACAAACAACAAACAGATAAAATCACGAAGCACACAATGCAAAAATGAGACAATAGCTTCAACTTCATGAAATAAATTTAACTTTAAACATAATCATTCAAGTTATTTCAAATTATTAACATGCAAAATCTGCATCTAGGGGCTTTGGACTAAACATACATATTAATCAAAACCCAAATGTCAAGTTACTCACCTTTTTCAATTGTACACACACATTAACAATTATTTCATCATCCAAACTCTGTAACTACTCCTAAGTATGTATTCATGAAAAGTTAAGCTATTTACAAGCTCGATAGGTTTTATTATAAACATTTTTCTCTAATATTTTGTAGACATGGAGTCTTTTACTTGGAGGCAAACATTGGTGATGAATGTCGATTCGGTTACTCAACTAAGTAATTTTTATATTAAGCTGCTTGGTTGAAACATCATTATAGACTTTTGACGCGGAGGTAGACAATTGTGATGAGTGTCAATGCAGTTACTCAGCTACATCACGTTCTCAAGTGGCTAGTATCCCTATTTATAGCTCAAAGGCCAATGGAATAGTATTTATTTAAAATTAACCAATAATTTTTTATTGCCTACCTTGTTGCTTTAATTGCTTGTTTTCATGAAAAAATACTAGCAGAGCTACTTTAGTTGAAAAACCTAAAATTATAAATGTCTGTGACAATTTAGAGGGTTACAACTCACACTAAATCCTAATTAACTTGCACATTTAGCCAAAGAACCCAATTCACTAATTTTGTGAGCTAATGACTCTTCACAACTTAATAAACTATGTTCAAAATTAAATTAATTTCAATACATCTAAGTCATTTACACATTCACACAATTCACAAATGCAACCTAACAAACTATCATACAATATCCAAAATTCACATTCAAAGCAAAACATATAACCCTCCCCACACTTGAACAACACATTGTCCTCAATGTGAGAAGGAGGAAAACAAACAAACATGGAAAGAAGAAACATAAATTAAAATAAAAACAAAAAGTAAATAAAGACTAAAGTTAAAAAGAAAAGGGTTAGAACAAAGCCTCATGGTGATAGAGGCGGAGATGGTGTTAAAGGTGGCAGTTGGACACCTTGAGCTTCAAAGTAATGATGGATATGACGTATATCCCGGCTCTGACGTCGTTATGTTCCAGCCATCTCCTTCATTCTTCTAAAGTTCTCCGTAAGTGTATTTGTAATTACCTTGGTGTTTGCAGAGATGGTATCAAGCACTTTCTTCCAGCCCAGTTCTTCTATTTCTTCTTCCTCCTCGGACTCCTCACTGGTTGAATCCTCTTCTTGTTGTTAATGAGCACTTGAACTCGCTTAACTAGTCCCGATCTTGACATGTGTCTTTGCACTAATATCCTGAAGTTCCATATTATGGGAATTCAAGATTTCAGCTTGCCACAGATGATGGTTCATGAATTTATGACGGTAGACTGTGAATCCATTGCACTCAACTCCATAGTAATCATCTATGACGAAACCAAGTAAACCATTCCTAAGTTATTGCTCCTCTTATGTCGAGTAGAAATAATTGTGTTAAAGATGTGGGTGGTTGTGTAAAATGGGATGTTGTGGTCTATGCAGCACAACATGAAAAGTTCCTTCATCGAACACTTGTTGGTTCCATTTTGTCATAAACAGTTTGACACATGAATTTGTGTAGCAACAAGTGTTAATGGCTTTTGATGATGTTGTTGTGTGCATTCTTAATGTTGAAATGATCTAACCTAGTTAGTTCAGTCCAGTAAGGGGTGACACAGAAATCATCATGTTGATCCACTATGGATGATTCAAGGAAACCACAAAAGTCTCATAATTAAGCTTATTAGGTTATCCCTGCAACCTAAACCATAATTCCCTATGTTTATTGGATTCGAACTGAAGAGATGTAAAGAACTCTAAGGTAAGTTCTTCGTAAACTAGGTACTGAAAATGAATAAAATGTTCCCTTTGAATTCTCTTTGCTAAATTTTTGACCTTTTCTCTGAATTTAGTCTATCTAAAGTCTCAAAACAAAAATACTTTGGAACCATAATTTGCTTATTGCGAAGAGAATGAAAGTGAGTACCTTCCTTATTTGAGAAGATTGAGAAAGGTGCTTCGTAATCAACTGCCCTATTCCTTTTTTCTCATCCCAAGACTTGGTTTCGTCCTGATGATTGATCGCGCTTTACTGACTGCTTAATGCGCGACATCTTGGCTTTTAAGTAGGTAGAAGTTGGAAGAGACTGGAGGTTTGAAACTTGGTTAGAAAGAAGTTCTAAACTTAGAGAGATAAAGTTAAAATAAAAGTGGGCGAAAAAATGAAGAAATAAATATATAGGTAAATGGAGGGTAAAATGGTTAAAAAAAACTAAAATTTGCGTATTCCTTTTTTTTCCCTGTTGCAGGCCACAATCGTGGCATGCATTTTTTCCACTAATTTCTGATTTTTTTCTTCTTTTGTTTTTTCACACTTTTTCGAAATAACTTCTTAACTCTTTATGGCTCTTTCACCTTTCTTTTGCTTACTTCCTCGATCATCAAATTCATGTCGAAGTCCTATGCCTTCCCAATTTTATTTAGAAATGAAACAACCTAACTATAGAATTTAAACTATCTAAAAGTCAAAGGAAATAATATGGAATTAACAAGCCATGGGTTGCCTCCCCATCGAGCGCTTCTTTTGATGTCGGTAGCTTGATGCTTTATCCTTTGAAACTCAATCGAGATCAATTATGAACGACTTGCTTCCACCTTTTTTGTTCAACATCAGTTTTGTAACTTGTAAACAAGCTACAAATTGCAAAATAATCAAAAGGACAATATTGATAACATTATGAAAACCAATTAAGCTCAATAATGTCCTTTTTTCAAGTGAACTATCAACAAAACGGGGAATAACAAAACTCCCTGAATCTTCCATCGAATCCAACAGTTTTCCTATAAGAAGGAAAGTTGCTCTCTTTCTTCCTTAATCACCTTCATCTCCTCTGCTTCTTCCGCTTCATGAATAGAGACTTTCATAGTTTCTTCAAACATAATGTTTGTTGTCAATTGTTTTTCGTCCTTTTATTCTTTTGAAGATTTGAACACATCAAATATCCTAAATGAGCTACTCTCCTTTGGATTCTTTAATACATAATTCATGTTGAATGTCACTTGGTCATCATTAATATGAAGGATAAGGTTCTTTTTCGTGGACATCTACCAAGATTTTTCAATGTTCACATATGGTACATCAAGAACTGGTGAATAAAAGGAAGATTGGTATTCTTTTCTTCAATCTCTTTCTTCATCTCTTGGCCTTCAATAAGGTAGGGTTCAATTTGGTTTTCTACTGTTCTTTCTGGCTCTCCCCTATTCTTAGGTGTGATAGCCTCATATTGCTCTCTTTCATGAATTTCCATGTTACTTAGAGAGTCTTCCACGCTTCTCTTACAAAATTCACAGGAAAGTTATCTCACTCGAATCTCTAGGTTGTGAATAAACGGGGCATGATTTTTCATTACTTCCTCAATTTGCTCTTCTAATCTCTTTTAGCCGTCTTCCATGTTTGTGAGCTTATCCAAGATCTTGTCCAATTTAGAATCCCATGAACTGGACTCATCTTACTGAAATCCTGATAGGTCTTGATGTCCTAAGTGAGTCCTTACATTGTTGGACCAATAGGAATTTGGGTGGTTTTTCCACCTCATAGTGACATGTTCTAATAAGAATAGTTAATTCCCTAACCATATTGTTCCTTATTGTAGTTCGCAAAAATCCCTTGCTCCTTATAATATTTATCCTCCATCATTGTTCTTTCCATTTCTTCTTGGTATCTAGCTCTTCAGATGTCTCATTCTCACTCTAAGATATCTTTATGTGCCTTTACTTTATGCTCTAAATTTCTCTCTATTTATATTTATATTTTTTATTTTTAAAACAAAAGATAATGAAAAAAACTTAGACTAAAGAACTAAACTAATCGCCTTCTTGACAGCAACTCCAAAAACTTGATCTATCTATTTGAGCATGTAAGTTTTAATAAATACCCTCGATAATCTGCAAGCGCACGGTTTGTTCACATAGTACCTAAGGTATTCATCCCATGAGGAGGAATAATCTAATCCTAAAATCTAAGGCTAGAATAAATTACATAAATTCAAATATAACAAACTAAAATAAGAATTCAATTCAGTCAATCAAAACAATTCAAGAATTAATCACGAAAATATTAATAACTCGACAATTGCAACACAAACCTAAAAATGAACCTAAGAGAATTACTAATTGAGAGAAAGGAAACTTTACCTATCCTTAACTCTAACCTGATTGATTATGAATTACTGGATTATTGGTTCTAAACGATCCTAGGGTTGATTACTCTCTCGCGAGTTATAACCATTAATCTTAAATTATAAACTCTAATCAGACTATGAAAATTGCAATCTCTTGATTAACAACCTATCCAAAACCCTAATTAGATATGAAGTTGTCCAATAAACTATGGGGAACCTATGCAAGATCTCTCTTCGTACAATTACCGATTTGATTAATTCTTGTTTTATTAAATCACCTAACTCTGGTTAGCCCAACTTAATTATTTTTCATTCGATTCACACTCTTAGTTTATTACTAAATTATGCAATCACATAATTTAATCACAATAAATCCAATAAACATAAAAAAATAGATTTCATTAGTTCAAGAATAAAACTCTGAATGTGAGTTTAGAATATCCTCAACATTTAGATCCTATCATCAACTATTCAATCCAACTCTATACAATGATAAAACTGAAATAAATAGGAAATACAATCGAATGGAGGACGAGAGGCTGTAACGTTAGGAAACCTCTTGATTTGGGAAGTATGTCGAATCGACTTCTCCTCTTCTCTCTTTCTTCTTCTCTTTCTCGATCTCTCGAGGAATTCTCTCTAGGGTTTCTCAAAAGTGGCTGATACAAAAGCTCTCTTCTGCCTTTTATCTTGTTCTTTAAATATCCTTTGTGTTCTGAGCAATTCTGGGGTTTGCAAGGTCCAAAAATCTCTCAAAACTTGACATTTTTTAGTGTCTGCATGTTTGGCCAATGCAGGCCACAATCACATGCCACAATCGTGGGCCATGTCCTGGGTTTCTTTCACGATCATGGCATGTGAGCCACGATTGTGGGCTAACTCTGGTGCTTCTATCACAATCGTGGCCTATTGTGCTTCAATCGTGGCCTATCGTGCTTCGATCGTGGACGATTGTTTCGACTCGAATGTCTTCAAAACTTCTCCGTTCTTCAATGTTGACCTTGAAACACTAACAAACACATTAAGGTACTTTAAAAACATAATATTTAAGCTCAAAGACTTGTACTAACCTATAAAAGCACTTAAACACAAATAATTAACAAACTAATACAATTCTAGCCTAAACACATACTAAGGGGACGTTTGGTTCTACTTCTGTTTCTCTGTTTTAGTTTTCATATTTTAGTTTTTATTTTTCTTTCAAATAAAAACAAAACCTATTTGGTTGTTAATATTAATGTAGTTATATTTTTATCACTATTAATAATTACATATTAGATAAAATTTAAAGATAAATTATTTTTAATTAAATAAATTTGTTTAATCTCTTATATAATATTTATTTTAATATTATTTTATTTTAATAAATAAATAATGTTTATTTGAAATATATTTTAATTGTTAAATCAATTTTTATCTGAATATTTATATATTTTAAATTTAATTATATTTATTAATAATTATTAAAATTTAATTACATATAATTTAATTATAAAATTAAATAAAATTAAGTTATTCATAATTTTTATTGATAATTAATTTTAATTTATTAAATATATAATGTTGAATTAAATTATTCATAATTTTATTAAAATTTAAATAATTAAATAACTAAATAATATAGTAAATGATAGTAAATTAGATTACAAAAAAATCACTTTTATTGTTTTCATAATTTTTGAAAACTGAAAGAAACTAAAACCAAAAATATAAAGTAAAAACTCAAACAAACAACTTTTTTTACTGAATTTAAAAATAAAAATGGAAACAAACAACCCCTAAATAATTGAATTAACAATTAAATAATATCAAAATAAGCCCTAAAACATGATGCAATATACACTTATTAGTACTCTTAGCTCTTTTTGCATATGTTAAAGCTAAGAAATGAGGTTTTTCCTTTGATTAAACATATGTTAGGCAATGATGAGAATATATGAGTGTGGTTTGATAACTGGACTAATCATAGCCCTCTACTACAAAGGTCTGAATTATCCAGTCTTACAAAGAAGCTTCCACTTTCCTCCGAAGCATGTTTTTTTATGAATCAAACCCATTGGGTTAGCAATTTTAAAGTTTTTAATTTGAAAGTGGATTATCTACCTCAAATCACTAACAACTATAAGCTAACCTAGGTCCCAGATAACTATGATATTTTTACTATTAAATCTTGCTATAAAGCTATGCAGGGAGGACGCATGAACATTCATTGGTACAATTGGAAATGGTCTCTCAACTATAAAGCCTCTATTTTTACGTGGTTGGTAATAAAGAATAAGATTCGTACAAAAAATAGATAGTTTGGAGCCTATGACCGTATTAGTGTGTTGTGTAGAGAGACTATAGATGACCAAGAACATCTTTTCTTCTAATGCAGCTACTATAAGGTGGAGTGAAGCAGAATTTTACATTTGCTATCGGATGTCTCCCTCACTTATGATTCGCCTTCTACTCTTAATTGGATCATTAACACTGCTAAACGTGGAAAGCAAGATGCCCCAATCTACAAAACTACCTTCACTACTGCTATTTATTTAATATGAAAGGAAAGGAACAAGAGGATTTACAAAAATGAAGAAGTTAACAAGTACATCTTAGTTGACGTTACCATCAATTAGATCCGAGCTGTTTCAATTGCTAAATCTGATCACTATGCTCTATCTACAAAAATGAAGATTAGATGGAATTTGTAACTTTTTCTATCTATCGTTATTTTCCTCTAAATTATTTTTTGTCTTTAATTTTGTAATTTATTCTTGTTGAACTCATTGTAATGTTGGGATAACTTCGCCATAGTTCTTTAATAATTATTCAACTTTCAAAAAAAAAAAACCCACCAAATTTGTGAACTTATTGTTTACTTGATATAGGAGTAAATTTAATTCTATGATACTTAGAAATAGCTTATTTGAGTAAGATCTCGAATCATGAATGAGATAGAGTTATTTGTTCCTCTTGTAATTATTGTAAGAATAAAACTTTAGATTAAAAAAAAAATGGTAGTTATTACTTCTTTGCTATCTATTGTTCTTGCCAGGGAAATGATATTGTTTCCTTAAATCTTTTATACAACACTATAAATAGGAAGATCCGATAAGAGCGAGTTGAATTGTAAGGAAGTCAATCACCACACGAATAATTACAGCCAAATTAGCACAATTTCAGTACTCTCTTAAAGTACCCTCAACACTGTCGTATACATTACAGGCAAGGCATTGCAGGAAACACAAACGTCCAACTAATTCTTAAACAAAATCCAATTATAAAACAATAAGAAAAGATGAAGTTGAAGACAAGAAAGAAACAGTACCGTTTTCCCAGATACACATCATTATACACATCCAGAAGTAGCAAGAATAGCAAGATGTTACAAGAACTTAATTTCCTTGTGTGAAGTTTATGCATATAGAGTCGCCGGCATATCTTAATTATGTAATTGAGAGAAATTGTTGTATGGAACTAATTGATTGCGAGGAATAAGCTGCTCAAAATGCAACATCTCTAGGTCTGCCTCTATTAACGGAGGCATTAAAATCCTGCTACATTCTCTACCGCATTACTCAACTCGTGAGACGACAGTTAGTGATGTTCGGGGTCAGGCCCTCCAGGCGAAACTCTTGTCGTGGATGCATCTGTCACTACGCTCCTCTGGACGTACCTAAACTTAGAAAGATCGTAGCCCAATTCATGCCAAAAAGAGCTGCTGTCAACCCTTTTAGGCATAGCCTTAAGCCCCCGATAACTTAACGTTTCCACACCAATCACATTCACTGACAAAATGAACAGAATAATCATTGACAAAGGAATGAAAGTTGAGTTAGACTTATCCATATAGTGTACTAAGAAATAAATATGGATATTGACTTTGGGTGAGGCACTCTAGTTTTGGAGTATTAACACAGAAAGGAGCTAGATGGGATCAATTTCTGTGCAAATGCATGACAGACACACACATATATTTATACGAGGAAAAGGTTTCTGATATTAAAACGATCTTGAAGATGGCTTCTATTACCGGACAAATCCAGCTTATATATCGTTTTCTTTCATCTTCAGTGAACATAATAGCTTAAGCTTTTCTCTTCTGGGAGCAATACCCCATAAATTACCTCAAATCATACGAAGCTTTTGTCCATAGTGCCCACTTGAGCACCAATGTTCTCTCATTGTCGTTAATGATCTTTAGCTAACAAGTAGAACTTTCTGACTACAACTCACTGTTATTTGAGTGCTATTGTTTTGGACAATTCTTAAAACAGAGTTAAATAATCAAGATCTGGTAGGGGCACGAAACCGTTTAAGAAAATAAAAGAACCCCACAAAAATAGGCATACCAACTTTTCATATTGGCTAAATGTCTTTCTACGATAATTACATAAAAAACTACCTCCTTTGAGTCTCAATTTGCAAACTAGTCATTGTCGTTCGGTTCCTAAGTTGCTTTCCTTTCACGGCTTTTGAATAACCCCAAGAGATATCTTTTGGCATGAAAAGCGACAAAAGACAGCAAGAAGGACAAACCTGAGAAAAAGAGAGATTAAGATGCATATTAAGACAAATGTTTTCCCATTCCTTTTTGTCTTTGAGTTTAAAGTTTAGTATATTTATGTGATAAAATGCGGTCAACTATAATAACTTTCAACTTTCCTTTAGTTGAAAATGTCATTCCACGAAAAACGCACAAAATACCGCCGACCCACTTGGTCATGTCAATTGAAAGCTGACGCTAAAGTACATTTTTCATCTTGCAACCACTAGTTATGTTGAACAAATGGACAACCAAACGATAGTTGAAAAGCCCATGCAAAATTTAAAACATTTTGGTGATGCAAGAAAAAATCAAATATAATCTTCCAGGATGGAGCACTTAGGACCATGAAAAGCTTGTATTGTTTTTTTTTTCACCTCTGTTTTCCCAGTTATAAGTTTTGCTTCAAAGCCATGATTTTTCGTCGTTTTAAAAGTACATATTTTAAATATGGATCATGCAAGTAGGAAGGTCGAAGTGGAAATATGCGGTGTCCTGTATGCTGGTAAATATATCCGAGCGTGCGCGTGCTCTTACATCTGTTCAGCTGCTTGCATGTGTGTGCGTATCTAGTCATGAAGTTTAGCCTTAATTGCAGCTTTGTGATGATGAGAGTACAAGATTGTTATGAATGGACGTCGCTTAATTAATGCGTATCAGAAACATTTGGCTCATTCTAAGGTTGTAATCTTTATCCCACTAGTGTTTGTTCAGCACTAAACAAAGTTCTAAATCCATTTTGCGCCCACGACTTGGCTGTGGATAACGATTCAGTATGCATGTGTTAGTGCGTAAATGAGTCCTGCTGATACGTTGGATTATGGATATATCTTCCGCAAAATTCGATATAGTTCTGCCCTCATTAGCAATATTTTGCATAAATCGCTCCTTAAATCTAGAGCCTTTAACCTGATTAGTTGTGCTCAAAGGTTTTCTTGTCTAAACTTGATAGAATCTAAAAGATAAGGTTTTTTAAAAGACTAATCTCCGGTGGCTGTTTAGGGTCATAAGGTCAAGCTGATGTTAATATTTTCTCTGTAATGATTTTCTACGTCGTTGGTTGCTGCCATGTTTCCTGATATTCCAGGTTGAAACATTCGATCCTGCAAGAATTGTCATTGTTACTTTGCATCTGCAAGAACAAAGTAAATAGAAAAAAATGCTGAGACAAGCTTGTCTGAAGCTTAGTTCCATCATTGAAGTAGAGATACATGTTGACTTCGTTTGCTTTTCAGGTTCAGTTTAAACTTAAGGGACATAAACGAACATTTTTTTGGATCTGCAACTTCAACTTTCCGATTCCAAATTATGTTTATTTTTCTTCTTATGTAGATTTAGTATATTTTAATATCAAAATTTACTCGAGGTGCACCATATACATGCTATGGATGTTAATGTCTGTTATGCAGATTTCTATTCTGATGATAATATCACATGACCGGATATGAGCCTTATGCAGCTTGTATCTGAACAAGAAAAAAATTTCCAAACACTTTGTGTCAAACAAGTATCTGTGCTAAGTTTAACAAATAAGATAACCACTACTTGAATTAGTGTATAATGTTGGATCCCGATTTTTCTTAGGATTTATTTTATTAAATCAATAAGCATGAAAATAAATTAGAATTTATGAATTTGAAATTTTTGGAAGTTAATATGGTATATTATGAATTTTATATGGTGGTATGAATTAAAAGAAAGAATTAAAAATAAATAAATAAAGTGAAGGAGTTAGTAGGAAATTTCTTGTATAAGGAAGGGCAAAATTGGAAAATCAAAAAATTTTGTCTTAAGTTAATAAGACAAAGAAGAGAGGAGTCGTGTGTGTTAAGGAAAGAAAAAAAAGAGAGTGTCGTGGAAGAGACTAGAAGGAGAGAAGGAGAAAGAAAGAGAGAAAAAGAAGAAAGAAGAAGAAGGAAAAATTTAGGTGATTTCTTTTGGTATTCTTTGTGTATTCTTTTTCTTTTGATAGATTAAGGAAATAGAGAAAGTAGGTTTTATGTGAAGAAAATGAAGATGAAGCAAGAAAGAAGAAGATCAAGAGGTTAATGTTTTCTTTAGATTTTTATACACCTTGACTAGATCTTAGTTTTTCTAGGTAGATAAAATCAAGAATAGATTAAGATTAAGTTTATTCATGGATAGTTAGGTTTAAGGAAAGCTTCATGCATGTGTGTTGATTAAATGAAATATGATTGTTTTTAGGGAATCAAGAATATCGACGTCAAGAGCGAGGAGAAGAGCAAGCTTGACTCTTGGGAATATCAAGTTAAATAGGTGAGTAATATGTTTATAGTTTTGTGATGATGAGCTAAAATAATAATTTGAATGTATGATGAATATGTTTGTTTTATTCATTGTGAATGTAGGAAAGATGTTTCGTGAATGTATATCATGTTGCTTTGTGAAAGTTCTGTTACTTTTGTGTGAATGAAAAACAGAAAATATAAGAAGCATGAAAGCATGAATATATTATGAAATGAATGAGCAATGAAAAACCTGTTATGTGGGCAAGAGAGGAATCCATTTCGTTAGTCACGTGCACGATGACCTATAGCCTTCTCCCGGCTACCCACTTGTGGCCACGAGATCCTGAGAAATCGGACTCGTTTCGTTTCACAGTGTAAACTTCGATTTCGTCGTTTCGTTCCACGGAACTCTCGAGCCATTATGTTGTGCATTGCATTTTTGATATGTCAAGTTATGATGCAATTTGAGTGTTATACTTTGATGATAAATTTCATCCAATTTGTTCTATGTGATGATTTGTTGAATTATGAGACATGAGTTGGAATTGTAAATGCTGAAATTTCTTTTTGTGTGTGGTTCATTATCACCAGCTATAAACATATTAGCTACTGAGCTTGCCGGCTCACCTCATAAATTTTTTACTCCTCAAGTGAAGAATCAGCAAATCATAAGTAAGCCCTTGCAAAGTTTTGGCAATCTCCAAGAAAATTCAGACTTTTTTTAACTAAGTTAGTGTGAATCATTTCTGATGACTTAGAAGCATATCAACATAAACATTTATGTATGTATTTGTAATTATGCTACTAATATGGCATTTTGAAATGAAGTATGAAGATGTGTATCAACTTGGTTGTTGTAAATTGACAGTGAAAATTGACAATGAAAGTTGACAGTGAAGGTGCAGAAATTTCTAATACATGTATCTATAGATATATATGCAGATTCTTCTTCTTCTGTTAAGTTGACTTTGTGTTGAATGTTGGGAGATCTATGGATGAACGTGTTTGAAGTAAATTGTGTAGAAAAGGATTTTTGGTATGTAGGGAATTGAATGTTGGTTTAGGTCCTGTGAAATTTGCATTGGAAATATTTGTGAACAGATGAATGAAAAACAGAGAATAGGATAAAATGAGATCTGAAGCTTTAAGGAATAAACTGCATCGATAGAGCTAGAATTAGGCTAAGTGTCTTCATAAAAGTTGTAGGTTATTCTTTTAGCTTTCTAATGGTATAAAGATTGAAAATTTTGGACTTTAGACGCAAGAGTTATGGCCTTTATAAGATAGCAGTATTGGTGTACAATTTTGACTGAAATGGTAATTTTTACTTAAACAATTAAACTGTATCAATACAGGCTGAATTAGACAAAATTGTCTTCATAAAAGTTGTATATCTTTTTCTTAGCTTTTCAAAGATATATAGTTTGTAATTTTTGGACTTCTGGGTTGAAAATTATGTTATTTTGAAGTAAGAATGTATAACTGGGAAGTCGCGATCGTGACACAGTACGATCGCGACAGTCCCAGAATTTCACGACAATCACGATCGCAACGAATCGCGATCGCGACAGTCCCAGAATTTTACGACAATTGCGATCACAATGAATCAAGATTACGACAGAGCCAGAAAGTCGCGATTGCGACGAAGCGTGATCGCGACGGTTTAGAATTTCACAAAAGTCGCGATCGTGACACGGTATGACCGCGACTCCCCTCGTTTTTCCTGCTACTGTTCACCATAAGTAACAATTGTGACACAGCACGATCGCGACGCTCCTGGTTCTGTCTCCCTCTCACAGGTGTGAATAAAAGAGTCACGCCTGTGGCTCTCTCCCTTTTACATTTTGCTTTTAACTCCTTAATCCAAATTGCTATTAATTATTTTAAAACCCAAACCATTTATTTTTTGTTCATTTTTGCTATGGAAAAATTTTCATTAAATTGTTAGGTATTATTTTTACTTCTCCTATGAATTTTATTTATTTAATATAATTATTATCTATTTCCTTTATTATGATATTATCTATTAATTGTGTATCTTATTAAGAATTAATTGTTTATATTAAATCATTTTTTTAATAATTTAACTTTATGTCTAAAATCATTTTATGACATTTTAATTACTATTTGCTTATATTAGAAAAGTCCCACCACAAATCTTGCTTGTCTAAACTTTAATTAAATTTAAATGTTATATTTTATTTTATTGCAATGTTCCCAAATAGATTTAATATTATTTCAAATAAATCTCAATGGTGACACGTTGTCGCCATAAAATCCGTAACGAGACCCAGGGCCAACATCTTTAGTATCAGAGCCCACGGTTTTTAAAGATTCCTAGGCTTAGAATGTGTTATGTTATGTGATGAATTATATGCTATGTGATTATTGTGTTCAATGGATTGATTGCATAAATTGATTGATTGCATAAATTGATTGATTGCAATAAGTGACATGCATATCATGCATACATTTAGGACATAACATGTAAGATAAAATGTAAGCTAAATGTTAGTGTTTTATTGAAGGAGTAAAATGCTACCTCGCCGAAGGACACTTAGAGGAATTTTGCAAGTATCTGCTGCACCTGATTCTCCACCGAGAGAGGAGGGTACTGATGAGTCCAGAGCTCCAGCGATTGCTGAGGCAACGGTAGGGTAGGATAGCGAGCCCTTTCCACCCCAAATGCCCGAATCATCCCTCCCTCAAACACAAGAACCTAATCCATTTGATCTCAGAATGTGTCAAGCCTTTGCTCAAGCTTTTGTACAAGCGATGGGTCAAATGCCATCCACGTCTACTCTAGCCCCATCTAAGAAAGGAAGACAATTTGATAAGTTGAGGAAGTATGGCGCCGTAGATTTTTATGGAACAACCGACCCTGAGGAAGATGAGACTTGGTTAAGGAAGACAGAGAGAATATTGGAGTAGATGGATTGTGAAGAGGAAGAAAAGATTGTGTATGCTGCAAGCTTGTTACAAGGGGATGCCCTGCATTAGTGGGAAAGCATACCTAGGAGCCAGTTAAAGCCGCCAGTGATGATATGGGCTGATTTTCAAGCGGCTTGCAAGAAGAAATATCTGTCTGAGGTGTACATCCAACAGAAGCAGAGGGAATTTTTTAGTCTCACTCATAGGGAGATGACGATGAGTGAGTATGAGCGTAGGTTTACCCAGTTATCTAGATATGCAGTCGAGCTGATGATGATTGAAGCAGCCAAGTGCCGAAGATTTGAAGCAGGTTTGCATTTGGCCATCAAAGAGAAAGTGGTCGTGCAAAATTTCTGCGATTTCCAACAATTGGTAGAAGCTGCATTAAGAGTGGAGAATATTGAAACCATAAAGAGCGCAGTGAATAGAAAGAGAAAGAGAAGAGAACAGCTAAGCAGGGGAGGTAGCATGCCTGTGTTAGGAAAGAGTACCAAGACTTTCCCTACACCGTCTGAGGTTCGAAGTCGTGGCTCGAATAGATCCAGACCGATGAGAACTATTTCCCTTCAAGCCTCGACTGTTAAAGGAGGCAGAAGAGGAGAGGAGAACAAGCCAGCCTATCCAAAATGTGACCACTATGGCAAATTTCATAAAGGGGAATGTTATCGACTCATTGGAGCTTGCTTTAATTGTGGAGAGAGAGGGCACATGGCTAGAGATTGTCCAAAATATGTTAGACAGGCAGGAACTTAGAGGCAAGAATAAAAAAGGGCTGAAAATGTGGAAGTTAAATCTGCAACTGAAGTGTGCAGTTCTGGTATAGTTAAGAAGGTAAATCCTCTAGGAAGACCGAAGGGGCAAGTACCAGCTAGAGTATTTGCAATGACTAGGGAGGAAGCAGAAGCAGCTCCAGAAGTTGTAACTGGTAT
>JAOQMS010055300.1:0-27636 GCA_027563885.1 Erythroxylum longipes | reverse complement strand
TTGCTCTTGACAAATAACAAATTGGAAAATGGAGAGAATTTTAATGAATGGAGACGTAACCTAGACATTGTTCTTCACTATGAACACATTTATTCATGGGTATTAACTGAAAATGAGCCTGCACGTCCGGTGCAAATTTAACTCCTAAGCTAGTCCAACAATATGAGTGATGGCAGAATGCTGATAAGACTACTAAGTGTTATATTCTAGCTTCGGTCAGCGGCATATTGCAAAAGAAAATTGCTTGTATGAAAACTACTAGTGCAATGGTCCATCACCTTCATGACATGTTTGGTGTGAGGACCAGGTCTGTAAGGGTGAAAGCTATCCAAACCTTTCACAATCTCAGATAAAACCCTGGTGAATTGGTGCGAGATTACATACTTAAGGTAATCTCTGCAGTTACTGAGGCTGAGATGCTTAGGGCAGATATGGATGCGGACACGCAGATGATTATGATCATTAATAACTTAAATTCTTTTTTTCAACAGTTTAAGTTAGACTATGAGCTCAACAGCAAGGATTATACCTTGAGTGAGTTGATGAATACCCTTCAAAGCACGGAGGAGATATTGAATATCAAGGCTCATGGGCCAGAAGCTAATGTAGCATCTTCTTCTAAGCCCAAGGGTAAGGGCAAGCAAAAAAAAGAAGGGTCCAATGAAAAAGAAGGCCCCAATAGGTGTCAAGGATCAACCCATGAAAAAGAAGGCCAAAGAGAACATCAAGGGAAGTGTTTCCACTGTGATGAGATGGGCCACTGGAAAAGAAATTGTCCAATCTACCTTGAGTCCCTCAAAAGAAAACAAGGTATGGGTTTCCTAAGTATATTAGGAACTAGAAATGTGGTTGATTTATCTTATTCTTGGATATTAGATTCAGGAGCCACTAACCATGTTTGCAATTCTTTGCAGGGGTTCCAACAAAGGAAAAGACCACCTAAAGGCCAGTTTTAAGTCAAGATAGCAGATGGATCCTATGTTTCAGCAGAAGCAGTGGGAGTAGTTATCTTGGACTTTCCTAGTTGTCATAGGTTATATATGGAGGATGTTTATTATATGCCAATGATTGTAAGGAACATGATTCCTATTTTTTGTCTAATAAAATCTGGTTATTCCTTATATTTTGAAAATGTTGTTTCAATATATGAGAATAAGGATTTTATTTGTAATGCAATAATTAAACAGGGATTATTCTTTATAGAACCTATGACAGGCTGACTAAACACCACGGAATTGATAAACCCAAGACAATCCAATGTCTCTAGCATTAATTCAAAATATATGTGGCACTTAAGAATGAGTCATATCAATCTGAAAAGACTTGATAGATTAGCAAAGGATGGGCTCCTTATGGGCTTGGATAATGATCCATTACCCACCTATGAATCTTGTATTGAAGGAAAAATGAACAAGGCCTCATTTCCTTCCAAAGGAAACAGATCTGAATCTATGTTAGACTTAGTACATACAGATGTGTGTAGGCCCATAAACGTATAAGCTAGAGGAGGTTATGAATACTTCATAACCTTTACAGATGATTACTCAAGACATGATTATTTGCATTTGATGCATAAAAAGAGTGAATCCTTTGAAAAGTTCAAAGAATTCAAAGTCGAAGCTGAGAAGCAACTAGGCAAGCCATTAAAACAACTTCGATCGGATCGAGGTGGTAGGTACTTATCTAAAGAGTTCCAGCAATATTTAATTGACAATGGAATTATTTCCAACTTGTCAGCTTTTCGAACACCTTAACAGAATGGTGTAACTGAGAGGACGAATATGACTCTATTGCAAATGGTAAGATTGATGATGTCCTATGCCAACCTTCCAGAATTATTCTTGGGATTTCCATACAAACGACAACATATCTTCTTAATTTTGCTCCATCTAAATCGGTGCCTAAAACACCTAGGGAGTTGTCGACTGGTCGAGTGCCTTTATTACGACACTTGAGGACTTGGGGCTGCCCAGCCTATGTTCTAAGGCCTGAATCCACAAAGATGCAACCAAGGTTAGAAGTATATTTGTTTGTAGGATATCCTACAGGAACTCGAGGGTACTATTTTTACATTCCTCAGGATAGGAAGGTATTTGTGTCGACAAATGTGACCTTCTTAGAGGAAGAATTTGTGAGAAATCACAAAGGAAGAAGTGAAGTAGTACTAAAGGAGTTAGCTATTTCATCCAATTCAAGAGTTGATACGGATATAACAGAACAAGATGTCGAAATTCAAGAGTTGAATCCGAAGTGCAACCTGAACATCAAGTAGTGCCTAGATATAGTGGGAGGGTTGTGAGATAGCCAGATAGGTGTCTAGGTCTACGAGAAGGCTTAATTGCCATCTCAGACTAAGAAGAAACGGATCCCATTATGTATACTTAGGCTATTAATGATGTTGATGTAGAAAAATGGCTTAAGCGATAGAATCGGAAATAGATTCCATGTATACTAATAAAGTCTAGATCCTTGTAGATCCACCACTAGGTATAAAAGTCATAAGGTGTAAATGGATCTACAAAAGGAAAAGAGGATCAGATGGAAAGGTGGAGACCTTTAAAGTTAGATTGGTAGCTATGGGCTATATCAAAAAGAGGGTATAGACTATGAGGAGAATTTTTCAAGGATCAGATGGAAAGGTAAAGACCTTTAAATCTAGATTGGTAGCTAAGGGCTATACTCAAAAAGAGGGTATAGACTATGAGGAGACTTTTTCTCCAGTTGCCATGCTTAAGTCCATCAGGATTCTTTTGGCCATAGTAGCTTATTTCGATTATGAAATATGGTAAATGGATGTCAAGACCACATTTCTTAATGGGGATCTTGAGGAGACCATGTATATGGCCCAACCAGAAGGTTTTGTTGAGCCAGGTAATGAGCATAAAGTATGCAAATGACATATTGACAATGAGCTATATGGCCAAGATATATAACTATGTTGCTAACTTACACGGTCATGTTAGTTACAAGTCTTCTTGAAACTTCATCTTTGTTCTCTTACACACTTATGGTGATTCACATAGTCCCATACATGAATAGATATGTCATATAAATAGAAGTGTACACCTCTACACAAGTGTGTAAGTTGTAGTGATTCAATTACTTTCATTCCTTCTCTTATTAACACCCAAAATTATCTCCCTTTTGCTTCCACTATAGCAAATAAGATCAAACATTGATAGAATGGATACAAAGATGCACATTTAACTTGTTTTGGTTCTTATTCCTTTGATTTGTACTTAAAGAAAAATATAAGCCAAAATAAGTATCATAAGCATAATGCAACATTAATAACTAATTATTAGGGAATAAATACTTCAACAATTAAGCAATTATATCATAGTGTTACCAATCTTAGAATAGTAAACATACTTTGGTCCTTACACTTAGTTTCTTTTGGAATATAGCAAAAACATTCTTATTTATCATGATATTTTCATCACTTCTTAACTTTCACTTATTGATATATAAATCCTTAAGGAATTTTGCACAACTTAGCACCTGCTTGATCTCATCTAGCAATGCTATATTCATTTCCACCTTGCAAAAAGTCTTTAAAATCTCCTTATCCTTTTTCTTCTTATTTGACTTCACTAACCTTCTAGGAAAAGGTGGAGATTAGTCTTAACTGCATTTGAAAGGTCAAAATTTGCCTTTGACTAGATGAGGTATCTCCTTCTTTTTCAATCTCTTTCTCAATCTCCTACTCATTAACAATCACATGTGTAGTCCTTTTACGATCCCCAAGCTTCTTACCACTCTTTAAAATCATTACACTAATGTTTTTTGGATTATCTTAGGTTGATTTGGTAATTTTTCCTCTTTTCTTAACAAATACTATTTATCTTAACTAATTTTCTAAATTCTGAATACTAGACCTTATCTATCATTGCAACTATTTTACATCCTGCTAGAATTGTAAGGTATTAGTAGCAAGAGACTTAACCATATCTTCTAATGACATACTTGAGTTAGAGGAGGAAGCTTGTAATTTAAGAAAAAATTGCTAAATACAATATAACCTAATTTGATAGTAATTATATTGCTTATTCCCTCCATAACTTAGGTTAGGATGATCTGTCTAACCTAGGTTATAGGTCTGAGAGTATGGATTGTACTGTTAAGAAAAGTTTTCTCCTATAACATGGACATGTTAATGTTCCTCTCTTGTAAAGTTGGGCTGCTTTTTATTGAATGATTCACATTAGCACATATCCTGTAAGATTTTACCTGTGCCTACCCTACAACAATCTTTCTTAAAAAAGAGGTTAGCTCATTTAAATGATGATTAATAGATAAAGTATTTACCTCATTTAATTTGTGAACATCATTACAAATGTCATTTGCCACAATAAGCTCATTCAGAGTCTTTTCCTTTTCATTAGTATTTTCAACCAATGCTCCACCACTTGTTGCATTAATTAAATTTAATCCATAAGCAATAATCCTTCATAGAAATATTGAATAAAATTTTGTTCAGTAACATAGTGATGGGGCAGTTAGTATATAATTTTTAAGGCACTCCCAACACTCATAGAGGGACTTTCTATATTGTTGCTTAATCTCACAAATTTACTTTCTTATGCTCAACGTGTTCGATGTTAAATACTTCTCGAAAAATAGCCTTTTCATTTTAGTCCATATGGTAATACTCCCTATAGGTAAATCAAAAAGCCCAATTCTTTTTTGCATCTTTTAATGAGAATGGAAAACCTCTCAATATGATTTGCTCTTTTGTTATCTGTGATGGTTTCTTGCTTAGACAGAACATAATGAGTATCTTTAAAGTGCTTATGAGCATCCTTACCTGTAAGAACATGAAAACTAGGAAAAAGGTAAATCAAACTAAATTTAAGCTAAAAACAAACATGTTCAGCAAAATTGGGGAAGGTGATCTAGAGAGGTCATTGGTTTAAGTCTAGGGTAACCAACTCCCTTAAAATTTTAATATTAACCATAGCTTCTTTTGAATAAATAATAATCACTTTTAGGTCAGTTCCCCACTTTGTTCTTTAAACTATTATGTTCTCTTTAAGAAATCTATGCAATATTCTTTCAATCTTTAGAGTAAATTGTAAAGGAGCTTAATGAGAGGAGCTAGCCACTTTCATATATAAACTCTAGTAGGCATAAAAAGCTCAAGAAATAAATATAAAAACCTATAATAAACAAATATAATAGACACCAATTAATATCAAATACAAAATCCAAAGGTGTCAAAAATTTGATGCTTGCCAAGTAGACTAAAAATTAAAACCTGACTATACACCACTAAACTTATATCAACAGTGAGAAAGTATCATATCCACAGAGAGTGCATGACTAATTTTTGTGTTGAACTAACCAATGTGATAGGATCAGTGATCTTAAGAATTTAATTAATGCAATTAAATAAAACTAAACTATAAAAATAAATTAAATTTAATAAATAAAATTTAAAGAGAAATGAGTAGATTTAAGCCCAGTTTTGAATTCAATCTCAATTCTCATATATTAGTTCAATATCAACCCTCACATGAATATGCATAATTAAAAGTAATGTTGTTGTCATCCCTCTCCTTGAAATTATTAAACATAGATTAACAAGAATCTCCACTAACCCTAATTTCCGCTTAGATCGTAACTAATTAAAAATGTTTTTTTAATTAGGTATAACTTTCAAAATACTTAGAATAGGCTCTCTAGATTTAGTGCAATAGTAGTATTAAGAATCAGGAAAGCAAACTAATCTAAGTAATAATCACGTGAGCTTAAATTATTTAACTTATGATGTATTATCTCTAATGATGCATGATCATTAGTTTTCTACACACAATCTAATAAGCCTTATATAACTCAATCATACATAAATCATGAACTGAATAAAACAATAAACTTTAAATAAAAATAGGAACAATGTTTCTAGAGTTGATTATTGCACATATATAGGCTTTGAAATTCCTTTAAACTTGAAGGAAGAGAATCAGCCACTTATAGCCCTTTAAAGCACATCTACTAAAGAGAAGAAAAGGTATAAATGAATTTCCCTTCTCTATATCCCTTTTCATTAGCCTTCGTAAGTTCCTTTAATACTTCATAATTAGGGTTTATAGAGTGGACACGGTCAACCACATGGCTATGTGAATGACCATATTTTTAATCTTGGTTCAAGTCTTGTAAATAGCATAGAAACATAGTTCTAGAGAGTTGTAAAGGTAATGGACACAAACTTGTACTTGAATTACACAGGCATGTACATCATCACACAAGTGGAACAATGCCCTCAGATTTATACACATTTAAAAAGACTTACATGGTCCCTTACAAAGTTGTGTAAGTGAATTACATGGGCGTATCCTTATAAAATAACTCCAATTCTCCCTTTTTTTCCCAAAATTTTCAATAAATTATCTTATTTTGATCTATAAAGACAACCAAACATTGGTAAAATTGCCCAAAATTGAAAGTTTAAGTCGTTTTGCTTCTTTTTTTTCCCCTTTAACTCATACCTAAACCAAAATATGAATCAAAATAAGGATCTAAGACAAAAAAATTAATCACTCAGCATTAAGGAATAATAAATAATCATTTAATCATTTATCAAGGGTATTTAACTTGTATATATGTTTGGCTTGATATTCAACTTGATAAGAAATATTTACTAGAGGATAAATCATATTAATCTTGCTATAATTAATCTCTAAACCTGACAAGGTTATAAAGATGTGAAAGGATGAAAATAGTGTAAAAATTAAGCAATTATAAGCCTTGGAGAAGAGGATTAGGTCATTAGAAAAGGATAAGTTAAAAAACCAAATTTTTTTAATTTACTATGATATATGAATCTAAGATTAATCATAATATTATGCTTCATTAACCTAATTATAGTTTATATGAAAAGGATGAATGGAGAAGGGAAATTAGGTCCTTTTGTTTCAGAACATTTCCTCCCTTATACAAATGAAAAGGTTTACCATTCATTAGAACACTAAAGGTCGTAGCATTTATACATTCCTTGATCTAATCCCTAAAACTTCTTAGAAAACCAAAGGCTTCTAACACATGAAAAATGAAGTCTCATCTTATGGAGTCAGGGGAAATCTTATATTCAATGTCAATTTGAGGATGAGAGGATGGCTAGAGGAAAGTCAAGAATAAATTAAGAAAGAAGAAACCTTGGAGAAACGAAGGAAGCCCTATCAAGATTTAAGATATATGAAAAGTTATTCTTTTATCTTTTTATCTTTATTATTTTTTCTTTACTTATTTTGAAAAATTAATCAATTTCATTACTTGTAGAAAATTAAAAGGTTTTAGTTAGAATAGTTGCAATTACAAGGTATCATGAAAAGGGAATATTCTGGTCCTAACACATTTCTTTGACATAAATTCCAAAGGAATTAACCTATGATGTACATGAATCCTTCAACAACCAAGTGTCACATATTTAGGTTATATGGCCTACTCATATCAAGGTATGGGAAAAAATATAAATAAGTTTCATTTCTTTAGTTGGGGTTATTTGGGTAATTATTGCTCTCTCTTTAACTAATAATGGACTGCTCATGTCAAGGTCCAGGGCAATAAGATAAATCAAATTCTTTTCTTCAGTTGGGGTTATTTGGGATTATTCTTGCTCTCTCTAACTAATCACTTTGTTTTCTTTACAAGTACACCAATGTTCCTGCCTTATGGTCACTACTTATAGATCATCTTCTTCCATCTTGCACTGGTCACCTCTCCTTGCTTACCATGCAGATTATATCTTGAAGGTATACTTTCTCTTACAACTTTACTCTCACGTATTTTGCATGTTTGCTTATTAATGCACTAAGTTGTTGCACCTTGTTGCTTTCTTTTAAACACTAAGAATAAGAATGTAATATTGTAACTAGACTAATTATTCTTAACCTCGTTCCTCTATCAGATTCTCCATAACATAGTTAATACTTTATTATAGTTTTTATCTTTATAATTTGATAGATTTTTTTTTCTCTTGCCCATTGACTAATTTTTTACCTGAGCTAACTGGTCAATTTCTTAACTCCCTTATAACATCTCGCGTTTCCCTCTTCCTAAGTTTTATAGAGACAATAGTTGAAAAAAATAAACAATAGGGGTTTATCTTCTTTTGGGATATTTTTAATAAGAACCATGAGATTGCCTCTTGGTACTTATCACCAATTCTGTCTTAAAGGCACAACTTTTTGATAATGCTCTATATCTCGTTAGCCTATCAGCAACTGAAGAAAATATTCTTTAAAGATTCTACTTCCACCTTACATAAGAAATGTAGATTAGTCATGTTTAGGTACTACAGTCAATCTAGTATATTGAGCCTTGTTTTAAACAACAGCCATATATGGAATGATACTTTTAGAAGTAGGAACTTTTTTCTAATAACTTTACTCCATCCTTGGTGTAATACCTTCATACTTATTGAGTCCCTATAAGATTCATTCATAATATCACCTTTTGTCACTTCCTATGCAAATATACTTATCCTCTATATTTCATAAACCTATAAGAGGGTAAATTTTGAATTGCATCCACAAGTACATGACACCTTTGGCCTCCCTATATCCATTCACCCACTTTCACATTTCTTGGGTACATATTCATTAAAGTGATGAATAATTGAGTTCTTAATAATAGCCATACCTAACTCCAATTGTCAAAGAAAATGAAGCTTTTTTTTCATTCCTTATTTTGCATTTTATATTCACCTACATAGAATCCATCATTTTGAGGAGTTGTGTTTTACAATAAGAGTAACTAGGTTTAGTTTGGAGTTCATATAAACTTTTACCTATAAGGATGTCGATGTGCATCCACTTTACCTAAAGGGTCTCTTTACCAACCATAATCCTCCATATCCTTTTCCCCAATAATACCTTATTTGACAATGCAATACGAATAATTTCTAGGCTCCTTTCAGAAATAGGTGTATAAACCTCCTTCTAAGCCTTTTTAGCATGACACTTTCCTTATGTTTCCCTAGCCTATAACTTAGTCCCTAATGGCACTCAAGAGGGGTGAATTAGGTGCTTATAAAATTCAAGAATTTTTTAAACCAATGTACTCAACTAACAACAATTAATATACATATAGATGAGGAAATTACTTCATATATATTAATAAAATATTTAAATAATAATTTTAAGATAATAGGGAAAAGAGAAAGCAAACTGATTTATAGTGGTTCATTAAACAACCTTTACCTACATCTACTTCTAAGGCTCTTCCTAGGTGAAGAGGAACCTCGAGATCACTTAGATCAATTCCAAGTATAATAATATATTGCTTTAACTAAATATTATAACTCAAAATACCTCACTTTATCATTTCATAACTCCAAAGAGGATCAATCACACAAGCATGAATCATTGATTCTCAAATGATTGAAAAACACTAAAAATTTATGTAAAATACACCAAAATGCTTCTTGATGCAAAAACCAATGAGAAAAAACATATTTATCGTGTTTTGGGACATTTCTTAGCTGCTAGGGTTTACTTATGCTATAATGGTCGACTAGCATGCATTAAATGCAACAAATTTACTAGTTATTAGAAAATTAGTCAACTATTAGGTATATTGGTCGAATGATACATCAATCAATGTTACAAAAAAAGTCATGGTATATTAAATTTAACCTATATTGATCGACCAATAACATATATAGGTCAACCAATCACCCCAAAAACATGATGTTAATAATTCAAATGCTCAAAACCATTTTTTTAATGCAATTATGATTTAAACGCAAAAAGTGTTTGCCTCAAAGCATGCTATCATTTTAGATAAAGAGTTTCTTCTAAAAGAAGATAATGGGAGTAAAGTTAAACTTGATGAAGTTCATGATGCTCAAACAGATGCAAATCAATTATCTAAACCCAAAATTGTTGTTCATAGAGATGAGACAACATTTGAACCTTATGACACACAAAATGTTCGTAGGTCAATTAGGATACGTAAAGTTCCAGAGACATGTATTTCTCGTAAGAGAACACAATGACGTATTGCTCATAGAGGACGATGAGCCTACAACCTATGAAGAAGCTCTGATACCAATGTAGGGTTAGTTATAGTTGCGTGCATCACATGCATGCCAATGTAGCGGAAGTGTCGAATCAAGACTCCGACACTATGACAACCCGAAAACCACAAGATTATATATGCAAGGATATGTAAAGAACATGAAATATAAAAACATTTTTACCTTTGTTTCTCCTCCTTTCTTGTTTCTTCTCCTTTTCTGGGTTATTATAAACACCAAAACCTTCCTTGATATCCTAAGAACACGCAAAGACAGAAGATGAAACAATTTGTAAGGGTGTTAAAACACCAAACTTGATGAATTCAAGTAGATGTTCAAATGGGAGATAGATCAAGGTTATCTTGCATGCACGTTGATTTATACAACAATTGCATAAATTGCATAAAGATAACTCAAGAAATCTTATCTCTCTCTCTAGAACTCTTCTAGAGCCCTCTCTCTCACTTGATTTTGTAAGAAGTGGAAGAAGCTCATGTACATAAGTGAAGAACTCACTTATATATCATTTCTTGGCCTTATAAGTCACGATCGTGGCCCTATGAGTCACAATCGTGGCCTATTTAAAATGTCTATATGCACTTTATTTTTCATCCGATCTTTTATGTGAGCGACCCTTAGGTTCTGAGTTATTTTAGGTACTTGAATTAACTCTTAATTCAATCAAATCATAAAGGATTTCATGATGCCAATTTTCCTGAATATAAGTGGATTAATGCATGAACTCTTAAATAATTAATTATCTAACTTATGAACCTTTCCATAGACAATTACCGTGCAGTTCGTCCTTTCACCATACTATACCCCACTTGGTTCAGAGTATGGTCTATGTGTCAACTCCCATTAGACTGACTACATCACATCTAGTCCAAGTGATGTTAGTTCTTGTCCTGGGATCTCATTACTCTATATATCATTGAAGACTCTCTTCATGACACATAATTGCTTCGATACCAATGTTTTTAGTCACAATGGGTATATAATAGTAATTTTCCAAAACTAACTCTAGCCCACTAGGAAAATACAAAACATATGTCCCTATAACTAATACAAAAACTCTTGCTCTATTTCCCACATGTAGGCCCATCTCTCCGTTCTTGAGTAGTCTACTATCCCTTAGACCCTTCATATCAACATATATGTGTGAGCCACATCTGGTATTTAATACCCAAATGTTATAATCAGAAATAGTATTAACCTCAATGAAAAATATCATACCTGAAGTAGGCGGTGGGGTATCTAATGCCTTCTTTTGCTTCAGTGACTCCAGATAAGCTTTTCAATTCCTCTTCCAATGTCCTTCCTTGTTGCAATGGAAGCATATCCCTTTGGTGTTGTCTCCTTTGCCTTCTTCATGGCTACACCTCCCACTGGCTTCTTAGACTTCTTCTTCTTCTTTTGGTACTTCTTTCGAGAACCAGAAGTAAAGTCCACCAACATCACAACCTTACTATCTTTCTTGACAGTTTGCTCAGCTATTTTAAGCAGATTAATCAGCTCCGGTATTGTTGTAAATATTTGGTTCATCCAATATTTAAGCACAAATTGTGAATAACTATTAGTTAAACCAGTCAGAATTAAGTCTATACTTAATTTATGATCCATTATGAAGCCCAAATTGGCTAATCTCTTAATGTATCCATTCATCTTTAGTGTATACTACACTTGAGATTATCCCTCAGCGATCTTAGAATGGAAAAGCAACCTCGAGGTCTCGACCCTTTCAAACCGAGCTTACTTTTCAAACAGTTCCCTCAGATGGTAGACTATGGTATGAGCATCGATAGCCTCATGCTACTTTTGCAATTCTGATACAGCTAGCCAACTCACTATCATCCAGTAGCTTCTTATAAGCTTTCTAATCTTCATCAGATGCATCGATAGCAAGGGATTAGGAAGTGGCTCATTTATGATATATCCTAGTTTTTTGAATTTGAAAACAATTCTCAAATTTTATAGCCAATCTAAGAAGTTTGGTCCAGTGAGTTTGTTGGAGTTTAATAGGGAGTGTAGGTTCACACTAGAAGACTTCGTGCGGTTCAATAACCTAGAAGAAAGAGAGAAAGTGTTAGAATGTACATTAATACATATCGATAAGGACTTTAATCACATGCATTATAGGTTCCATTATTCTTATTCAAATCCATAGCCCTCACTATGAATTTGAGAAAACTTATAGTTTTCTTAATGGGTCGATATCTGGTATCACCAAGAATGACCTTGGGTTTGCCCAACAAGCCACCTTAGGTCAATCGGTAGGTATCATTCATACCAATTACATTCAATTATCAACTATTAACTTGTGCCGCCAACTGTTGATTTAGCACACTCATTGGGTTATCAACTCTTGATTTGTATGCATCCCATGTATATAACCCAACTTTGCCTCTATTCATATTGACCTTGGGTTTGCCTAACAAATCAACGCTTCCAGTTAGGATTAACCTATTAATCCAGAAATCCAATTTCCATGTTTTGAACATATTCATGTTGAGGGAGCTTGGGTTTGCCCAACAACTCAACTCTAAAAGAACTTTGGTTCTTACCATATCAATGGAAGGCGTAAGTCCTAATATTTGGTTGAGGGATTTGTTCTTTAGTCTCATCAATACTTGGATGATCTTAATTATGTATATCACATATACATTTTGATTATGACAACTCAATTGAATTGAGCTATATCCATAATTACCCTTAAAATGCATCTAATTTATATATTACATACAGGAGGTTTAATTTAGGTTATGACTTGACTATTCATCTAAAGTTCGTGACTCGATTCAACTCTTAAACCTAATCGGGTACTAGTGTTAGTCTTGGCTAATCCAAATTATGAAAGTGATTCAATTAGGAACTCTAAAATTCAATTATTTTGATGTCCAGATTAAACTCTTTAATCCTAGTTTATATGCCTTTATCTAGTCACACTAGAAATGTTATACTCTACTTAGATTAATTCTAAATTAATCCCCATGGTTTCCAAAATTCCTATATATCAACTAGTTATCTATAATATCCCTAAGTCATCTTAAATTTATCTAAACAATTTCGGCACAAGCCAAAATTCTCTTGAATGCCAAAATCATCAAGATAAATAAATTAACCTACTAGACACTAAAGGGACCGATTCGATGTTCGAAAAATTTCTAGAACCTTAATTTCAAGCATATGATGCCCCATAAAATTTGTTTGAAAGATTAAGAGGCTTTTATATTAAAACTAAAAGCTTCAATGCCTCTTGATGAATGGAAATATTCATACAATGAAGTAAATGAAACATTTATGCTCAGAGAGACTTTTAGAATGCCAAAGTGATTAAATAAGATTATAATTAACATTAAAAAATAAAGAGTGACCTTAGTAAGCCTTGATTTTCATTTTGATAGTTGTAAACTTCAACTTCTCTTTATCAACTTCATAAATAATCTTCTTAAGTTTACGGCTTCATTTTATTCGTATATTGCTTTTCATCAAAATAATAACTCATTAGTAGTAATCACATTTTCTTATCAATAAAACATTGATTGGAACCTCACTTGGTTCATCAATCTCCCCAATTTTAGTGATGACAAAATACTTATGATATTTGAGAACAATAATAAAATTAAGCATACAAACAATTATCAAGATAGGGGTTAGCTCCTCTTTACTTCATCCATAAAACATAATATAGTATCAAGAACCAAATTGATATTCAATAGTAAAGAAATATCCATACAAATAGATAATATAAATTTACTTAAGAATATCACATAAAAGAGGAAGAAAGAAAAAAAACAACAAAATAATCATTGCCCATAAATCCAATATCACTACTCTTTGTTCCCCATTTTAGAATCATCAAAAAGAGATTATTTACCTATAAAGTAATATTATAAATTGTCATACTTCAAGTTAAATTGGATAAAGTATAAAAAAGAATTTGATTGAGAATGGTAAGCATGTTCAAAAATGAAGGCTATTAAATATTTAAAAAGTTAAAGTAATTGTTCAAATTTGAAAGAGGCATCCCTAAATATGTCTAATTTTTAAAAATCCCTAGTTTTGGTGTTGTGCCTAAATTCAAAGATTCAATTAAACTACCAAGAGCTAGTTTTAACAGAATAAGATGTTGGAATTATAGAATTTTCAATATCCAACAATCAATTTAAAAATGTATAATTTTAAAAACCTAAAAAATTTAAAATAATAAAATATAAAAAAGTGCCTAAAATACCAAAATTGAAAAATTATATAATTGAAAGGGAAACAACCTTAAATCCTTTTACAATTTTATTATTAATACATCAATTTGAAAAGATAATTCAATAAAGAAATTTTTTTGGAAATCCCCAAATTTGAATCCTAAAATGAAAATTTTATTTTGATGCTATCTGACATGATTTTTATAACGTTTTTTTAAGAAAAAAGTAAGGAATTGTTTTATGAATTTTGGAGATATGAAAATAGAAGAAAAGAGGAGGAGATAGGCCTTAGATCATGGAGACTGGTTGACCACAAGACTTATACTGGTCAACAAGGGTTTTCTTGAAGCAATTTTAAATAGACAAGAAAGCGACTAAAATTTTGGTCTAAACTTTCTACATTGGTCGACCACAGAGCTATATTGATTGACCAATAACTAACGTGGTTGGATAGTACTAATTTTCTCATAAACTCATTATAAGAAAAAAATTTCTTGAAAAGAGGACACTGATCGACCAGAGGAGCGAACTCCTTCCATACTAATTGGAGAGAAATTAATTACTGGTTGAAGTGATATTTTTTGACAAAAAAATGGTCAATCAATTTATCTACATGGTTTTCTAGATTAGTGACTAAGAAACGAGCAAACTCACTAGAAAGCAAAAGGGGAATGAATTTTAAAGACACTGGCTGACCACACTAAGATATTGATCAATTAATTAATTAGATAGCTTGAGAAATACCTATTGACGTTTAAATTAAAACATCAAGACACCTAATAAATTAAAGGAATATCAACCAAAAACTATTATATTCATTAAAGGAGACTTTGAACACTTACAATCATATTCAATCCTTTCATAGTTACACCATTCATTAGTTTAATGAAGCCACATCCTTATTATATCAACAAATTTTAACTCAATATCCTTTTTACAAATAATATCTAAGTTTAATTCCACAATATACCAAAGAAATGTTCTATTTTTTATTTATAGTGCAAAACCAAACATTTATCGCTAAGAATTTATACTTAAGAGCAATATGTGAAAAATTCTAAAGTATGAATTAATAGTTACATCTTTTTGAAAATTACTTATGATATGATTCGAATGAAGATTCTTCTTGAATGTTCAATCTAATAAAAAAATTTAATCCAACTTATCACTTTCACTTGGTTCAAAAATTGACTCTTTTGAAGAGTCTTTTATGGCCATTCTTGCTCACTTTAAAGACTAATTTTACCATATTCCACATAAAAATTTTCAATAATTTATTAGAAATAAGAAATTCATATTCTTCAAGATTTAAGGAATGAATTATCCAGTAATAATACTCAATTTAATAAATACAATCTCTACTTCTTACCATTTACTCTTTCAGAAACCTATAAAATAAGACAATATATTTTAGGAACCCCAATGAGTTTAGTTCCTTGATTTTAGAATCCTTTGTTTCAACCCACACTTTCAAACGTTTGGTTGCCACCCTTTGTTTAATAAAATAAAAATTTCTACATATCCATATTTAACACAAAAATAACATACCATGTTATATGGGTGATGATGATGCATAGAAGAATTACTATGTGTGTATGCATAATAAGAAAACTTTCTTTAGACATCGAAGGCGTTAAACAATTTCCTATGGTAGTGAAATGAGCTACCATAATTATATGTATGATGTATACTATGAATGAATTCTTGATGTATGTTCTATAAGGCCTTAAAAGATGTGAGTAGGTTTACATGTCATTTTAGAAGTTATGCCTATTCATCCATTAATAATATTGAACTCTATGCCTAGTTTGTGGGTCATATATAAAGACATGATACTTGCTTTTATAATTAGTCCTAGTGGATATGGCATGTGCATACATATCTCAGATATAGATGCCTCATTCTTGATTTTCACATTAGGCAATGGTTCTTCACTACACAAATATTTTCCTTTGAAAAAATTGGTTTTAAAATTGGTTTTACTTCTATATTTATATCTTAATATATGTTTATTATTGAAATTGTTTTGATCTCCTAGCATGTTCGTAGTTTTTCACTTCCCTTTGTAAACTTGGACAATGAGTCATTAAGGGAATCAACATCCTTTTTAATGTTTGCATTTAAGTCATGATTGCCATTAATGATTACATTTTAATATGCTTTAATGTTATGAAATTCACTTGTAATCTTTTCATTCTCATTCACGCATGCATCTAACAAATTTTAAACTTCTTTGAGTTTGGAAGATAATTTCTTCCATTTTTTACTAATGATTTCTAAACTTCTGGCTATTCATCATATTCCAAATCAGTATAACTATCACATAAGTTATGGTGGATGTTACCTTATCATCGTCTATAGCGATAAAGAATATATAAACTATCTCTCTTCTAAATGCTCATTTTTTATATTCCCTTTTGCCATCCCAAGGTGATGCTTAGTGCTTTCTTTTTGTCCTTCTTCTCTTTCATATGGTTTCTTTGGTGCTTCTCATTATATTTGAGTAGAAGATATTGTGACTTTATGTGTCTAGATTTTCTGCATTCAAAGCAAATAATGCCAAGAGGATTTGTATTTAAACTAACTTTTACCTTCCTTGCAGTCCTTTAGTTTGGAGAATTTTTCTTCAAAAATTTATTAAAGTTTCTAGTAATTAAGACAATGCCTTGTTCACCACTTTTACTAGTTGATGTCTCTTCCTCTTTACTTGATTCTTCCTTTGAGGCTTTAGATGCTAAATTATTTTTCTATGGCAGTGTCATTTCTTTTTATGTCTTTTTGAGCCCTATTTCATATGTGATGAGATATTTAATTAGTTCATCTAATGATAGTATTATTAGATCCTTAGCATCTTGTATAGTCATCACTTTAGCTTCCCATATCTTTGAAAGTGACCTAAGACTTTTTCTTCCTATTTAAAATTAGTGTAGGCTTTTCCAAAACTTGTAAGGGTATTAATAATATTAATAAATCTAGTATACATGTTAGATATGCTTTCATCACTCTTCATTTGAAATAATTTATTGATGTGTTTATTTTACTATCTTTAACTTAATTTATGCCCTCATAAGTAATTTCTAATATATGCCAAATTTCATAAGCTATTTCATACATAGAGACCCTATTGAATTTTTGTCTTCTTAATGCATAAAATAAGACGTGTACAACCATACTATTCAAGGAGATTACTCTTTTATCTTAAGGTCCCCATTATTCATTTAGTTTTTGAACCTTTTATTATCTACGATTTTTGTAAGTATGAAGGGACCATTTGAGACTATTCCCTATAAGTATACACTTTTAACCATTATGAAGAATCTCATCCTAGTTTTCTAATGAAGATAATCATTGCCTTTACTAATGCTTTGTTCCTCTTAGTTGAATGATGATGATATACTCCTAAATATGTCATTACAATCTTTATTATAGGATTTCCTAAGAAATGTTAGCCTAATAAACCCATTTTAATACCGCTTGTTAGTCCCTAATGGAACCCAGAAAGGGGATGAATTGGGTGTTTATAAAATTCAAGAATATTTCTAAACAATGCACTCAATTATTAACAATTAATATAAATATAGACAAAGAAATTGCTTAATATAAGTTAATAAAATCATTGAATAATAATTTAAAAAGGATAGGAAAAAGATAATGCAAACTGATTTGTAGTGGTTTGATAATAACTATTGCCTACGTCTACTTCTAAGGCTCTTCTTGGAAAATTGCTATAATTCTTCTTTTAAGGTGAAGAATAACCTTTGTCCAATCTTTTTTTAGAAAAGAGGAAACTGATAGGCATTTAAAAATCCTACTTATTTTCCCAAGTATCACAAATGCACGGGTCGTCTTGTAATATACTTGGTATCGAATCCCGTTGGAATTATGTAGTCACCTTAGTAGTTTAAATTAAATTTTATTTGAGCAATTAATTAATGAACAATTAAAAAAATCAAAGTAGCAATTGGGAAAAAATCACAGAATTAAGGTTGCCAAAAAATAAGAGGAATAGATACTGAAATTGGAAAAACTGAATTACTAAAGTTAGGATTACCCTTACTACCCCATACAATCTTTCAATTTTTGTCAATATGATCGTGTTTATTCCTAAGTATTTTATAATATCTCAGCCCTTACTCTCTTAATACTTGGACTGAATAATCCCAAAATAACGTTTAAAATCTAGTATGTGATCTCTCAACCTCCATTCCTAAACTAATCGTTAATTAGATTTGATTACCACTTTGAACAACTACCTCACATCCTATGTCTCTATGTAAATGATGAAGTAATTTAATAAATGGAATGTCCTATATGAATGCCCACCCTCATGGTACACTCACAACATATTTCTCAGCCCCATATCTTTATGTAGACTAAGCATGAGCATCCAAATACCATAAACACACATAATGATTATAACATTGCACAAAGTGAAGTCTTACATGGGTAGTGCACAATAAAACACACAATTCACATACAAGAGCAGAAATAACAAAAATAAAAGATAATGGGCACAAGAAAGCTTATTCAACGGGACGACAGTAAAGGTAGCATTGTTGGAAAGTGTACTCCCTCAGCATAGCTCTCTTGTTCTAGTCTTTAAAAAATTAGTAAACTAAAACACAAAACATAAAACACGCCAAAATATAAAAAAATAATGCTAGTTTTTATAGTCATTAGCAAGACTCTTTATCCTATGCTTAGATCACTGGAGAGGTTGGAGAAACAACTTCTATCATTCTTTGGGCAATTGGCTGCCAAAATAAGGCTAACAGCGGTGGCCATTCACTTTAAAGGTCTCTCCATACTCATTTTCTAACTCTAACGCTCCGGATGGATAAACATTAACTACTGTAAAGGGGCCACTCCATCGAGATTTTAATTTTCTTGGGAATAGACGAAGTCTCGACTTAAATAGTAAAACCATATCCCCTGTATGGAAGTCCTTCTGCTTAAGATGTATAGCATGCTACTGCTTTACCTTTTCCTTATACAATTTTGCATTTTCGTATACTTGCAGCCTTAATTCTTCTAATTCATTCAATTGAAGCTTTTGTTTTTCCCCAGTTTCTTTTTCATCCCAGTTTAGGGCCTTAATTGCCTAATACTGTAATAGCCGGTCTCTAAAACATACTGAGGGTTAGAATATTAGACTATTGAGTCATATCTTTTTAGAATTAATGAGGTACATTTCATTCACATGCATAACATGAGTATATATACACATACATGAAAGTTGATTTAGAAAACATTGCAAAGATTGTATGTGCACTCAATTGACATATTATGGGGTATGAAAGGTTTAAAATGGTTATGATATGATTGTGTATTGGTTATGTCTCGAATTTTGGTTTGATGGATTATAATTAGTAATTTGGAATTAATTGTTATAATTGGAAGAGTGATAAATTAAAACGTACATTTAGTCCAGGAAAAATGTCAGGCGAAAAGACAAATTGACACATAGAAAATTAGAATGACTAAGTCTATAAAATGAGTGACTTTTGGAATAGAAAATTAAGTGACAAGTAGCAGTAGTGATTGAGTGACAAATGGCCTAATATATTGGTGACATTTGGCAGCCACATAAGAAGACATGTAGCTTACTCCATTTGTATGAAATTGACATATAAGTACTGAAAGCATGACATATGAATTGATGAATCTTGTTGATATGTATGATTAGCTAAAGGAGTTGTGACCAGAGTGACCAACACAAGAAAGAGATCTAAACTCAGGATTATGCATAAAAGCCACATATTCAAATAACAATGAGCTCGGTATCCACAACGAATATAAGACAGTAAATGAAATGAGCTCGATATCTACAACGGATATGAGAAAGTAATCAGGTTAATAGGTGCTCAGTCACAACAAAGCAAAATAAGGAAGAAATCATATGTGTATTTACATATACAATTATAAATGTATCATATGAATAATAGTGATGAATTATTGAATTGTTCTGAAATAGTGATATGTAATGTTGGTATATAGTACTTGTTGAAATATGACAAAATGTGATGTAGTATTCGATATTGGATTTTTTAATATACTTATTGAATTGAGTTATGTAATTTATTTTGGTATTCTGACTTGAGTGAACACATCGATGATGGTTTACTCACTCAGTTTGCAAACTCATTAAAATTGCTAATGTTGATTTTCAGGTTCAAAGAAGTTCTAGCTACTGAGGTTATATAGTAGATGTTTAGTTCTCGCAATTTAAGGACAAGAATGGCTCAAAGGTCTTGTTAGCTGATATCTGAGGAGTCTAGTTTAGAAAGTTTTCAGTTAGCATCCATTTCATGTTGAACATTTTGTATGGAGTATTGAACTCTTAAATGTTATGTAATGTATATACATGGATTATAAATTGTAATGATATAATGTAAGTTTGATGCTTGTGAATGAAATGGGAAGAATTGATCATTTGAAATGCTTGTGATATATATGACGCCTTAAATAAGTTAATTTGATTGTTCTAACATGCCATTCTCATAGAGTATGTTCTCGAATATCCTTTAGTATGTTCGGGCATAAGCTCTATGGAAGTGGTATGTTACAGTTTTGGTATCAGAGCATGGTTTGACATCTTTAGGGATATAAAGAGTGATTATTGTTATTGTTGTATAGGTCATCTGTCGTAGCAGACCGAGTTGCAGAATTAGCTGATCTTGAGTCTATAGCAGTTAATAGAGAGTCCCCAGTACCCCAGTCTAACTAAATATGATCATGATTTTTTGATGTGTAAGTTTTAATATTTAACCTCGATAATCCGTAAGCATAAGGGTCATTCATGTAGTAACTAAGGTGTCGATCCTACAAAAAGTGATAATCTAATCCTAAAGTCTAAGACAAAACAATTTGCAATAATTTAAATGTAACAAACTGTAATTCAATTAAGCAAATCAATTTAAGAATCAATCACGAAATATTAACAAATTAGCAAATTGCAATGCACAGTCACCAATCAACCTAAACAACTACCAATTGAGAGAAAGAGGAATTTTACCTATCCTTATTGATAGCCTAATTGATTATGAATTTACTAGATTATTGGTTCTAGATAGTCCTAGGGTTGATTACTCTCTCTCGAGTTATAACCATTAACCTTAATTTATAAACCCTAATCGAATTATGGGAATTGCTATCTCTCGATTAACAATCTATCCAGAACCTTAATTAGATTTGAAGTTTTCTAATAAACTATTGAGTACTATTGCAAGATCTCTCTTCGCACAATTTACCGATTTGATTTAATTCTCGTTCTATTAAATCGTCTAACTCTCGTTATCCCAATTTAATTTTTTTTCACTCGATTCACCCTCTCAGTTTATCACCAAATTATGTAATTACAGAAATTAAATCACAAAACATCTAGTAAAAACACAAACAATCAAATTTCATTAATTCAAAACTAAATCCCCGAAGATGAGTTTAAACATCCTCCGCATTCACAAAATGCTATCATCAACGGATATTCCAATTCTATACAATATTAAAATTGAAAATACATCAAAAACCAAATCTGAATGGATGATGGAGGCAGCAACGTCAGGAAACCTCCTATTTCAAGAAGCACTTAGAGTCAGCTTCTTCTCCACGTCCCTATTCCTTCGTCTCTTTCTCAATCTCTTACCAAATCTCTTTAGGTTTTCCAATGGTGGCTGATGCAAAAAGTTCTCTTTTCTATTCTTTTTGTTATATTTACGTTATTTTGTGTTTAGGGTTGAACTAGGATTTTTTTGGGATTTGAAAGGTCCAAAAAATCCCTTAAAATGTGAAGTTTGGAAGTGGTTACACATATGCCCGACACAGGCTACGACTGTGACCATGCAGGCCACAATTATGGGCTATTTCTAAGCCCTCTATGACAATCGTGGCATGTAGGCCACGATCGTGGGCCAACTCTGATGCTTCTGTCATGATCGTGGCCTATTGTGTCATGATCGTGGGCCGTTGTTTCGGCCCTAATGTCTTTAAAACTTCTCCTTTCTTCGATGTTGACCCTAAAACACTAACAACCACATCAAAGTAGCTTAAAGACATAATAATTAAGGTCAAAGACTTGTACTAACCCATAAAAACACTTAAACATAATTAATTCACAAACTAACACAATTATAACCTAAACACATACTAAAGGATTAAGTTAATACTTAAATACATATCAAACTAAGCCCTAAAACATGATTCAGTTCACACATATCAAAATACCTCAGAGAATTCTTGAGAGGAGAGAAAGGAGGTATGACAAACTTAGGAAGCAGGGGTCTGTAGACTTCTATGGAAGTACAGACCTTATCGAGGCAGAAGGTTGGCTGGAAAGAACGAAAAGCACGTTTGATCAGATGGATTGCGATCAACGGCTATCTGAAATTCTATACAATCATAAAATTGAAACTAAACTGAAAATAGACTCAGAATGGATTACAGAGGTAGCAACTATGGGAAACCTCCTATTCTAGGAAGTACTTCACGTAGGCTTCTTCTCCACGTCTCTCTTCCTTCGTTTCTTTCTCAATCTCTTGATAAAACTCTCTAGGATTTCGAAATTAAGGCTGATGCAAAAGCCCCATCTCTTGTGTTCTTCTTATTCTTTAAATACCTTTTGTGTCTTGAGTAGCCCTAGGGTTTTTTAGGGGTCGAAAAGGTCTGAAAATTCCCTCAAAACTTAACGTTTTCTCCTGTTTGCTGGTTAACGATCATGGCTTACATTCAACCCTTTCTATTGTTAGAGTAGTGCTCTAAAGGCAATCACCTTTAGAACTTTTGTAAAAAATTTATTTTGATTAATAAAGCAAAAGGCATTTTTCATTGATTTGATATTCATTTATATATGAACTGATATTGATCTTAAATTAAATTAATGAAGTCTATGATACAAAACATAGCATAAAGGAAATCATGATGAGATCATGATAATGAGATTCCTATCATGTGCAATTATGTTAGTATCTAAATCATCTCTATTCATAGGATTAATAAGATAGGGCATTATTAATCCGAAAAGACAGCACATATTATACTCCTTGATTTGATCAAGCAGTGGATCTCATAAACTGTAAGCATAAGACGTTTAGAGTTAATATGTGGATGCTTATTAAGGGTAGTAAGTACATTAGATGACCCATTATGACATTATCATATGGATGATCTATCAAATGTCAATGATTAATCTTATCATAGCAATGGTGCAAATATCCTTAGACTTAAGGTACTCAAGGATATCGTAGATATAAATCATGTGCTTTGACACCATTCCTTGTTACCTCAAGATGAGGTATCTCTTAGGGTAGTGATTGGGTACAGCTATTTGTATTTGAAGGTAATTGGGTAACCAATAAAGGATTCAATACTTCTAATAGAAGGAGATGATACCCACGACCTCTTGTCAGGTCATTACTCAGGAGTCTCTAACCAGAGAAATTATGTGTCATAAACAAAGTCTTGAATGACACATAAAGTAATGAGATCTCAGGACAAGAACTAACATCACTTAGACTAGAGGTGACATAGTCAGTCTAGTGGGAGTTGACAGATAGCCTATACTCCAAACCAAGTAGGGTATAGTATGGTGAAAGGACGAATTGCAAGGTAATTATCTATGGAAAGGTTCATAAGTTGGATAATTAACTATAAAAGAGTTTGTGTGTTAATCCAATTATATTTCGGTAAATAGGCATTATGAAACCCTTCATGATGTGTTTGAATTAAGAGTTAATTCAAATGCCTAAAATAGCCAGGAACCTGAGGGTCATATGCATAAAAGATCAGATGAAAAAAAAACGTGTGTGGTCTATTTTAAGCTGGCCGTGATTGTGCCTCATAGGGCCATTGTCAGACCCTATTTTCGGAGCCTGTCGATCGCATTCGGATAACATACATTCACCAACTATACTTGCATTCAAAGCTCCCCTTTCTAAGCTCAGCTCCGCTCTTTGAATAGTCGACTAATCCATTTATCCAACTGATAGGTCTGATTGTTAATAGTCGACTTGCAGCTAAATAGTCTATTAGTCCAATACTTCATTTCAACCTGAATACCTCAAGGAAGAGCATTGCTGAGTCCCCATTTTTACACATATACTTGCTTCGGGGCTATTAGTATAACTTTTTCTATATGCATCCAATTTAGGGTTTCTTTGGATAGTTTGAAAGAGGACTTCAAGAGCTACAACTTTCATGAAGACCTCAAAGACCAATTGTATCTTCTGAAGGGTTGAAAATAGGGCAGAAGATAAACCGTTAATTAGTAACATAGATGATGTCTGTGAATAGTAACACAGACGAATCTGTGTACAGTAACACAGACGATATTCTTCAACTAATTTAACTTCTTAACTCCTTCTCATTATCCTCTGTGGTTGACCTATGGTTTGTGTTCTATCTTCTATAGTTGACTTTTATCTTCTGTGTTGACCACTTATTGTCCATGGTCTATCCTCTGTGTTCTATCTTTTATGTGATTACGTGTCCTCTGTGTTTTGATGTCATCACAGACGATACTTTTACTCTTTATTCTTCCTTTCCTCTGTGTTCTGACGTGTCGTCTGTATGCTGACGTGTCTTCTGTGTTTCATTTGCGTCTGTGGGTGATGTCATCATAGATGATTCCTTTCGTCTGTGTTTTTCCTTTGCGTCTATGCGTGACGTCAGCACAGATGATATTCTTCCTCTATATTTTTCCTTTGCATCTATACGTGACGTCAGCACAGACGATTCCTTAAGTTTGTGCCTTCTTCTTACAATCTACCTTACTTAAACCAGACGTAAATCCTCTTAACCAACCTTATTCATTCAATTCCAAGAACAGAACACACAATCATAAAAACCAACTGCTTCTCAAAGCCTCTAATTCATTTGGTGAACACATGTAACATGAAACTTAATAGTGTTCATAATCATGCGCAGATCATACTTATATTTCATTCATCCCTAAATGAATAATTTATGTTACAGGGCTTTAATAACCTTACAAGTCATAATACATTAGTACACTTAAACTAATAAAACTTGAAAGGTGGCTAAAGCCTTAAGTTCTCAAAAATTAATCTTAAGAATACAAAAGAAAACATGCAAACTGGGGTGCCGCCTTGTATCCTGACTTACTCACTTTCTTGTTCTTCACCTAAATGGGACAGAATTTGGAGGGGGGGTGAGCTTAAAGCTAGTGGGTAACAGGTTTATAATTTAGAAACAAGCAGAAAACCTTTTTGTACAAACAAATCTTGTTCAGTTATAAACCTGTTACGTTATAAATCTTGCATACATTCATCTTGTCAAACAAATCATGAGCACATTAGAATGGTTTGGGTGGATTCAAAACAGAACGTACTACACATTTCCCTTAAGGGTCCTGTGTAGCCGTGAACAGAACGTACTATCACAATTCCAATTTATGGTCTTGTGTAGCTGTGAACTTATAGGAGTCCATGAAGGAGCTCCATGCCACTAGCGGGTGGGCGGGAGAAGCCTTTAGACAAGTGCACTTGACTTAACTTAGGGGACCAACACAAACCCACATAACACATATATTTCATGATCTTGAATGCTTACTGCCCAAAATGACAATTCTTGGAAACTTGTTTTTCATATCCAAAAACATGATCTCATAAATTTGCAACTTTTTGAAGAAAACGTTTTTGTTCTTAAAACATGTAGCAACATATACACCTTTTTGCTACTCCAAACAAAGAACAAACAAATGCACATTAAAAGAAAACGTTTATGGCTTATTGCTTCATCATAAAACTGTAACCTACCTTAAAACTCCTTGCTTGCTTAGGTATTGGACTTACGGATGTCTTTCCTCTTGATTCTTTTGACTCTCTTGAACTTCTCCTTGATTTTCTTCATAAAAGACACAACTCCCATTCAACAGAAATTCAGATTTGACTAACCCATAATACACATTCACTAAAATGGATTCTAGAATACTTAACCTACATATTTCTTAAGTTGTTTGAACCAAAACCTTTCAAAACTCCAAAAGATTAAAATCGATTTACCTTGAATCCTCACCAAATAATGAGATTCTTGGCTCTAAAGAAAGCTCTTTCCTTCCTTTTTCTTTTCCCCTTCTTGAGTAACCTCAGATTCTCTCTTTAAACCTCAGAAAAATTGTGACCTAGTTAAAAGCTCTATTCTTTTCACTCTTCTTCAAAACCTCTCTTCTTCTTCTCTTTCTCTTCTTTTCTCTCTCATTCTCATTTTTCACTCTTCTAAGATGACAAGACAGTGATTCCTTTTCCCAATGTACCCTTAATGAGTCCCAAAAGTCCACTTTACCCTTCCTTATAAGCTTAGGCTCTTTTGATACTTAAGTTACATGCCAAAAATGCCCTCAATCCATTCTTATGCATTTATTTCACTAACTAGCGAAATAAAATTTTACTCACATTGTAATAAATAATTAATCTCCAAAAATGGTTCTATCATGATTCGAAAAACTATTCTAAGGCAAAAATTCAAATCTCATGCTTATTTCCATAAACTATTATGCTTAATTTAACGAAAAATTTCGGGGGCCAACATTTCTCCTCATCTTAAAAGAATTTCGTCCTCGAAATTATTACCTGAGTCATTGAAAAGATGTGGATACTTCTCTTTCATAGATTCTAAGGGCTCCTACGTGGCCTCTTCGACCGAATGGTTTCTCCACAAGACTTTTACTAGTTGAACTGTCTTATTCCTGAGGACTTTCTCCTTGGTATCCAAAATCTCCACTGGAATCTTCTCATAACTGAGATCATCTCTCAACTTAATCTTATTGATCTGAATGATGTGAGATGGATCTGATCTATATCTCCTCAACATGGAAGACATCATGAATCTGAGACAATTCTGGTGGCACTGCCAACCTATAGGCTAATGGACCAATCCTCTTAAGAATTTCATAAAGACCTACATATCTTGACTTAACTTGCCTTTCTTATTAAATCTCATGACTCCTTTCCAAGGAGACGTCTTAAGAAACACTTTCTCACCTACTTCATACTCCATCTCCTTTCGGTGTGCATTAGTATAACTCTTCATTCTATCCTTTGCAGCTTTAAGCCGTTGCTTAACCAATTTGACCTTGTTAACTGTCATCTGCACCAATTCTGGCCCTATCAGTTTCCTTTCTCCCTCTTCATCCTAGCATATCAGAGTTCTATATCTCCTTCCATACAGTGCTTCATAAGGGGCCATCTGAATGCTCGAATGGTATGAATTATTGTAAGCAAATTCAATCAATGGCAAATGCTCAGCCTAAGCTCTCTTGAAGTCCATCACACATGCCCTGAGCATCACCTCAAGTGTCTGAATGGTCCTCTCTGATTGACCATCTGTCTGAGGATGGAAAGCCATACTGAAATTCAACTTGGTTCCCATAGCCTCTTGTAAACTTCCCCAAAATCTCGAAGTAAA